>VZRM01006579.1:1253409-1283753 GCA_013397955.1 Grantiella picta
CCCTGCCCTCGCACCCCTGCCCTCGCACCCCTGCCCTCGCACCCCTGCCCTCGCACCCCTGCCCTCGCACCCCTGCCCTCGCACCCCTGCCCTCGCCACGCAGCGAGGAGCGATCGGCTCCGGGGCTTGGCAAGGACAAGGGTAAAGCTGGGCTTATCCGCAGTCACCCGGACCCAGCACCGTTGTGCTGTCCGAGCAAGGGAGGCCCGCAGCTCCCGTTGCACCCCGGTCTGAACCCCTATTTGTTCGCTTCTCACAGAACGACCGTAGCCTGAACCCAGCGCCCGGCCCGTGCTGTAGGTAGGCTAATACTTATCCCCTTGATTTACTATAAAGTAGGAAGAACTACAAGAAATAAACAAACAAACAACCAAACAAAATCAACTGTCCACCAACACAGAAGCATAGAAATCAGCCTCCTTTCTTTCTCATAGTCCTAAATCCAGAATTTGTATCCACTCTTCTGGGGCCCCACTCTTCCAACTCAGCTATCTACTGCAAGATTTTTACCAGTGCTGGACACCTGTTTCCTGAATTTCTCAAGGAGACCATGGTAAAAGCAGATGCTGCACTTAGTCCCATCCAGACTCTTCCACTTTTGGAACCAAAATTGATTGCGCAATCCGTGATCTTCCACTGCTGAGAAAGACGTGTTTTGTCAGCCAGCTCTCTGGATTCATATAGTCTCTGGAGAAAAAGGCCTTACAGATTTAGATTTTGTCTGCTCCATAATTTTTTGGCCAAGTCAGAAGTGGTCCTTCTAATATTCTTAAAAGGAAATGGGTCTTACCCATGCTGGGTTGGACCAAAGCACCAAGCATCTCACAGTTTTTTTTCTTTCTTTTTTTTGGTCTCTGACTGTGCCCAATACCAGATGTTTTAAAGAAAGTATGTAAGTTTAGGTGGGCATTTACTGATATTCCCCTTAGTGAGCTGTAGCTCACTAAACTCAGTGAATTCCTGGATCAAAGTGGTATTTGTGTAGTCTATGAGTCTGGAATAAACACTGATTGGTACAAATCCCTTTTTCACCTGCAACCTTCTGGAGATGACTAGTCATCTCTAAGTCCTGGGAGGCACAGTCTGTTTCATGGTCAGTCCCATCACAACTAAAGCCACAGTCTACAGGGCACAGATAACTCAGATGTTTAACCTCATGCACCAGGTCTATTATTTAGGTGGCTGTTAAGTATATTGACTGCTATCTTTACATTAAGTATTGCATAAATCTCTCTCTCTCTATACACACACACATATATATCTCCAAAATATATGTATAGAAAGCACCTCGATTACCAGAGCTGAATTTTGTAGCAGTCCTCCAAAAGACTCAGGGGTTTTGCTCTATTGCTTTAGCTTTACTGCTCTCTGCAGCACTTACACATTTTTAAGAGGTAGAATTGGGTGGTAGAAGTAGAAAACTTCAAAAGTAGCCACTAGGAAAGAGGTGAATCCAGCTTTTGCCTGTTCCTTCAGATCAGTGAAATTGCCCAATTACATCAGACCTTTGTTGGCAAAGGTCAAGCTTTTCATATTCCTGGAGTAGAAAATAAGTAAAATTTTTCTTTTTTCCTTACGAACCAACCATTCCTGGAAAGCTATGAAATCACAAATTTCTGCAGCAAAGTGATGAATGGGCTTCAGGCATGCATAGCTTTATCAGCAAGTCTTGCACTTTGATCCTTTTAGTAGGATCTCATTACGGAAATATTAAAAATCTAGGATTTCTATGGAGAAACCCAAACTTTTCCAGGATGTGCCATGATCGCTGGGAAAGACTCTGGTCCACTAGGTGGCACAAAGACACCAATAAAAGCAAGGAGCCCAGCCGGGAGTGCCTCACCTCCCCTTCAATATCTTTATGTACACAAAGCAAGTGGGTACAGATAAAGATTGAAGACACAGCTTTAGTCCAGAAACCCACATATCTCTTTTCAAATAAAAACAAGTTCAGATGTCAACGTGCTCCTTTGGACTAGAAGCTCAGTGAATATCTCCCCAAAGAGCAGTATCTGCTCCTGCAGACCTTGACTGACTCACAGCTGAGTAACCACACTGTGTTTGCATTCATGAAAATACAGGCATTAAAACTGAGACAAAGCTACTGACATTTTCATCTGTCCACTTTCCTCCATTTGCTCTCATAGTTAAATTCCTGTGCCATGATATTGAAATCGTAAAGGACGCATCACTGACAACACTGATGGGGCAGCTCTGCTTGGATGATGTTGAGCTCACAGCACTCAGAGGTGGGTGAGGCAACTACCGTGATAAATTCCAAAACTCAGCTGAGCTCTAACATAGATATAATTTATATAGAGACAAAACAATGCCAATTATTTTTATACTTGTAATTTTTAAAATGGCAAAGATCATAATATAGACAATAAGGGTAAATTTAACCATAGCTAGATAAGAACTTGCCTGATCACACTCCTGTGTCGAACTGTAGTAAAGTTTCCCACAGCTCCCGAATTGTTGCCTCTCTGAACACTGTCTAGTCCAACAAACCCTCACTCAAAACAGGGTCACCTAGAGCATGCTGTCCAGGAACACCACCCAGTGGGTTTTGAATACCTCCATGGATGGAGACTCCACAACCTCTCTGGGCAGCCTGTTGCACTGTTTGATCAACCTTAAGCGAAAAAAAAATAAAAGCCTCTTCTCAAGGCTGAACAAGCCCAGCTTGCTCCGACTGTCCCCATGTGAGACATGCTCCAATCCCTTAATCTTCTTCAGGCTCTTTGCTGCACTTTCCAAGAACATCCATGTCCATGTTGTCTTGGGAGCCTTATGGAAGACACCATGTTGAGGAGTTGGTTACCTTGGGCAAGCCATGTCTGCAGCCCATACGTGGGCAGGGGCTGCCTCTGTGCAGGGAATCTGCTGGGTCACCCCGTGCCAGCTCTGCTGCTGCACTGTGTTCTGCTCTGCCAGAGATAACCCTGCAGCCTGACAGGAGATGGATGGGCTCATTTTTGCCTTTGTGGCAAAACCCTGCGGTAACACAGCAGCCACTGATACCACCAGTGCTTCAGCTATTGCAGATCAGTGCTTGCACAGCATCAAGGCTTTCTCTTCCCACACCATTTACACTGCAGGATGAATGGTAAGACTGTAGGTCCAGGAATTAATATTGCTGCAGCTACTACGATCTTTGTGTGGCCCATGAAGGGTCCGGGGATGAAATTAAACTTTTTATATAAAGTTGTAAGGCTACGGTACCAAAGCCACACACCACTGGTTTCTTACACTGTTAGCAAAGATGAAGTATAAAGTTCTGTCCCAAGGAATGATTTAATACCCCCCCGAAATCTACAGGTTTCATTTTGTAATAACAGCATTTGCCAGGGTCAGGCTGCCATATATACATCAATATCTGCATAAAATATTTTAAATTGAAAGACTGAATCCCTAATCTTAAGTTTGTTTTTTAAAATTAGCATGACATAGGAATGTCAGTGTTACTCAGATTGAAGGTGACAAAAAAGAACAGATCTGGGTTTCCAACTGAACCTAGAATTATTTATCTTTAGGTTAATTATCTAAATTTTAGGGAGGTAATGTAAGACACAAAACCCCCCCAAAATAACTAAGAATTTCTCAAAACCACAATATGTTTAATTGAGTAATTCAGACTTTAATAAACTGAAAACACCTGTCCTTTTATTATCTCTAGATTCCCCTGCTTCTGACAAAAGACCTTCATTGTTTCGTAGAAAAACAGCTCCAATGATTATCGTTTCTCCTTTATTATTTTTCTAAAGCTGTTTCTCCCCCCTCCCCAATTGCAGATAACAAAAGACAGACAACTTGAGTATATGGATTTTTATCATAATTTCATGTCTGCCACACTCCCACTGCAACTCACCCCAGTTGAGGACTACACCCCAACAGCCAAGGATGCTTTTGATCTTCCAGAAGGTGAGAACAGCAAAGAAGCTTCTTGGAGCTGAGTCCAGGAGAGCCACATTAACACCTTGACTCACATAAGGCTTGTTTCATGTGCGGCATATGCAGTAGTCCACGGATTTAAATATTCCACAAATTTGTGCTCTTGATTTTAAAGCAAAGGTGTACAAAAATTACTTTTGTTTTACTCCAGTTGCTTACAAAAATGTATATAAAATAATAGTAACAAGAAGGCAAATTGACAGCTATACTATAGTCTGAATATTAATAATGTTTTAATATTAGAAATCTGCACAGGCTTTGGTCACCAAAATGATACACGTTTTAACACTTACATTCAATGAGCTGCTAATTGTTCATAATTGATATATCCATGTAGGAATTACTATTAATTGAAGTGTTATGGTTTAGATTGTAATGTCAAAATATGCATTTTTCAGTAAGATGAAATATACTGTTTTCAATAAAGTGTAACACTTGCTTAAAAATAAATCAGATTCCAATTTAAAAGGGTTTATTTACAAAATAGAATATTTAAAAGTCACCACTGAAGACATCGAGAGCAGAAGATGAGTTTTCACCTTCTTACTAAATCACTCTGAATAATTAACACCAATTAGCATCAGTGGAAACTACTGACTTAATTACAAACAGTATTAACAGGTAAGTTAACAGTTACAGACAACATCCTCCTCATTCCTGTAACAGACAAATGAAAGACATAGAAAGTAAAACGTGTAAGATGCACCCACCGTGAATATACAGTTCCTTCCATGGGTGAGAAAACTAAAGGGATACAAGTATTTTCAGGTTATTTCTCAATGGGTGTTCCAAGCGGGTTTTAATCAGAAAAATTTAATATATACCATACGAGACAGTATTTCCAGTTAACACAGTGTTCTTGATAATTTTTAAGTGTTACAATCTTAGTGCAAACTAGATAAAATCTAATAGCAAAAAAAAAATTTTTTCCATGTTATTTATTATGTTGTTTACACCTTAGAGGTGCTTGTAATGTTAGCTGGAAATCAGAATTTTTTATTGGATGTTAGGCAAGCAGAACAGGACCTGTTGGCCAGTGCAAGGATGTGCAGCAATGCATCCTCCCATTTCTAGTGCTCCATGTAATTCCTGTGAATATACATCATGTCACCCTGATTGCATGTAATTATTAGAAAACTGTGTGTTCTTGAACAGAAGGATGTGAGCTGCAATTACCTGCACAGATGGATATGAAGAGCATATCATAAGATTGCAATGACTAATTGCATGTTACTTCAAAGCCTAAGTTTGAACTGCTCCTCTGTAAACACACCAGACATTTTAAAGATTAGTTCTTACTGCATTTACCTAATATCTATGTCACAACACAAAGTCCTGTGTCACCTCTCCAACAGCTTGAGCTTAACTGTGTGAATGATTCCAGGTGCTGCTCTGGACTTTTAAAACCAAAATTTGAAAAATATTTCCAGATATGACTCAAAAGTTTTAATATAAAATACTTAAGAATTTTATAATATTAAAAGTATTTCAATACACCTTTAAAAAGTTTTTTCTTCCCTTCTATTTAAAATGCAATTTCACACAAAGATTAAAAAGGAGATGGTTTAGTTGACAAAAAGAGTAATAAAGAATAACTGATATATACTTTTTATTAAGAAAAGGTACAGAAAACAAAATGCTTTTACAAAATAGATAGTCAGTACTTTTATATACCATAAAGAATAACCTGTAAACAGAAAACACTTGTTAGAAGCACAAACATAGGAAATCATCATAAAACATACACTGGCTCAGCATTTTTAAGATAATTGGGGATGTTATTCTGTTAGCTCACATTAAGATGAATAAACTTCTGCAATCACATGAGATCAGTAAAAAAAATAGTAAAATGAAAATGACATTGTCAAATCAAGAACTCATTTCCTTTTATAATTATTATGTTTCCAATATAGTAACAAAACTTAGCCAGGCTTGATATAAAACCTGACAAATAGTCAGTAAACGCCAGTCACTCCTGCCAGCTGGGAAAGCAGAATTTTGCAAAGTTGATTACTTCACCTGTTCTTGGAGATTTCAAAGGTAATCACTGATTTGAAGAAAACAGAGGTAGAATACAAGACAGCATTCATAATTGAAAAAAAAAGTCCTTGTAATAAGGTAATGCTTCAGTTGCTCAAGTACTGGTTATTCCTTGAAGGTCACATTTCTGTGGAGAAGGAAAAGATATCAAAATAAAGTTAACTATTATATTTTACTAATTAATATTAGTACAAAAAAGTAATAATTAGCTTTAGCCTCCTCATATGCTCTTCTCTTATTCCCAAATATCAACTACCAGCATAATACCTAAAACTCTACACCACTGACTTGTTGCTAAAAAGATTTACAAAAGTAAAAGTGAGACGAGGAGGAAGAGAAAATTTCTCGAGAAGATTAAATTGGATTAGAGAGAGAGACAGTTGTAACACTACAAAACAGTAATTACAGAGTAGCCTTTACTCTGGTAAACTCCCAAGAAGAAATAAACAAGTGGGATGAAAGATGGTAACAGTACTGCTGAGATCACTCTACTGTAATCAGCCTTTGATATGTTTAAAAGGCAAGATATGCATAACAACTGCATGTGAATTCAGTTGTTAAAAACCACCTTCTTTAAAAATACATACTTCATGAAAATGGAATATTTTCTGGTAAGATATGGTACAGAGTTGTCATTAAAACTAAGTATACAAATATTAGATAGAAATAGTGCACTATACAGTATCCTTCAAGCATAGCAACTGGACTTTTTATTATTCTCAGGACTCACTGTAAAGCAAGGAAGACTAAAGACAATTCTCTACTGATGATACTCATTCTCAGAAATATATTATCAGTCATCATCTCAGTCAAAATGTTGTTTTGCAACATAACTGAATATGCCTAAGGGCTCACCAGTAAAGCAAAAGGCATAACTGCTGTTTCATTCCCATTGTCAATATCTCATTTGCTACAGTTTCCACTTCTTGCTTTGCCCAAAAACTTACAGAAGAGAAAAATTGCTGACAATGTGGGTTCATGCTATGCTGAGCTCAGTTGTCAAGACACCTGTGTTTTTGTTAATAAAAGTAAGCTTAGAACAAGCATATGCATTTACCAATAAAAACAAACTTTCAAATCTGTTAGTTCGATTCATGAGCTGTTACAGCACACATATTTCCTACCACAATCACTCTTTATTTCTCCCTGTCCTTCACCTCTTCATTACAATTTTTTTATGCAATGTAGGACAGGCAGGATATAAAGTCAATAATTGGGCCTGTGACACACAACTGACATCATCTAAAAGAACAATGATCTCTAAAAGAACAAAACTGTCAGTGAAAATGAACAGGTAAGAGGCTGATTTTTATTTCTTTTTTTATGGACTATAGTGATCACAATCATTCATAGATGCAAGCACTAACAATGAAAAATGTATTAATTATTTTTATGCACTTGGTTTGGAGGCAGTTTTATCTAATGTGCAGGGTTCATATGCATTTTAGTTGGACTCTTCTGTGGAGTGACTTTCCTTCATTGCTTTACTTGGGAAAATTTCAGAGCCTTCCTCCTAATAAGAACTGTTCATTGTTTGGAGATAACAAAAATAAACTGGCAAAATATATTTGGATATAATTAATGGTAGTAATAAGCAGGCAACATATATTTCAAAGTTGTCAGGTGGTGCAAGACCATTAACAAAAAGGAATGAGAATCCATGATATTATATGGTCTTTGGAGAGCACTTTGCATTTATTGGTTGCAATCAATATTTTATAGTAAGAGAGACAGCAAAAGCAGAACTTAAAAACATCTGAAGTGTGTAACAATTTCATATAATCACAAAGGTATTACTTAGAAACAGTTTAAACCTAACTCTTAAATAGAAACTATCTGCTAAAATCAAATCACTTACTTTTCAGCTGCTGCTTGATCAGCTGTTCTTCCACCGCTGCGTTCTGGGGAATGCGAGGGAGACCTTAATGTGGAGCTGAGGGGAGGCGAAGCGCGCAATGAAGATGTGGAGAGGCCGTGCCGACGCATCTCCTGAATTGCTCGCTCTCTGCCAACAAACAGCAACTCACTTACAGAACACTTTGGTACTGCAGGGTGTTCAACAAAGAAAATACAACTTTGCAAAAAGTCTCATTTCCTTGTAAACTCACTCAATTATATCGTTGTTTTCATGAGAAGGGATTTTTTTTATTATTTTTAGAGGCGGTGGTAAAATCACAAAACTTACGAGGAAATTCAGAAACTGTATAAGATTGTTTAATTAAGCTGTTTTCAAGATGAAAATACTAGATTTTGCATGGCAAGAGGAACAGAGTTTTCCATAAAAGTTCCTCACTATTGAAAAATGCAGAAGTTCTAAAAGTGTGAAAGAAGAAATAAGGGGGGAGAGTCAACTCACGGAAAAACCAGCATCTTACCGTTCAAATCGCTCAGTTGTCAGTTTCCTTTTTAAAACATCACACTCAGTCTGCAGCTGTGCAAATTTACTTCGAAGCATGGAAACCTCTCTATTATTGCTGCTTCTAAAAAAAAAAACAAAACATGAGAAGCAACAAAGTTTTCTTTGAAAAAGATTGGACGTTAGAGAACTCAGAGCAAGATAAAACAAAACCAGATACTGAACATGTTGTTTCACAGACTAAATCAAAGACAAATTAGAAGCATCAAGAACCAAATGAACGCAACTGAATGTTTTTGGAAGAACCTAAGGTGAAAATGAAGTGAGAAGCTGGCAAGCCTCTCACTACATCCTGACTACATCATGTTCTTTTTCAGACAGAGGTAAACACAAACATTATATGAAACCAGAAAAAACATTAGTTTATTGATTTACTATCCTCTGTTGCAATTTGAGATAGTCTACATGCAAAAAAATAGGAAAAAAGAAGTAAATATCCACAATAACATACAAACAACAGATACAGCTTCAGTAAAAATTTTATCAAGTAGACTGGAATTATCTGGCTACCCATGAACACAACTGAATCAAATGTAAGTAAAAATTGTATTAAAGCAAATACCAGACCAGCAAAACCCAGAGTTTGAAAGGGTATAGTTGTTAACTACACCCTTGCTGTTTGGCCTCAGCTGTTTCAATTACAAGAAACAAAAAAAGGAGCCCAGAAAATTTTAAGAAACATAATTAACATACTTCTTAGTAAATCATCAGTTTGGCCAACTCAATGCTTGGTTGCAAAATACCATTAATTACATTAAAAAGGAAGAAATAGAAATAGTTGCATGTAAAATAAGTTGTCTAAAAGAGAATCCAGACAGATTTGTTTTCCCATACAGTCTTCACTGCCAGTATGAGGTGGAATGCTCAAAAGTCACTTCTGAAGAAGCAAAGTTGTACAGGTTATTGCACTGGATTGGATTTCTGAAAAACGAGTTCCACTCCTAGGTCAGTCACAGACTTCCTGTCTGGCACCCGCTGGTCTCTGACTCCAGAAAGACGAAAACTACTCAAGAGATTTGTTCCAAATAGAACCGCAGAATATTTTTTCCCACGTTCCCTATTCATCAGTAAAATTCCTAGAACGGTATCTCGATCCTGTATGTTGAGAACAGATGCAGAAGACAAGAGATCTTGATGATATCTTATAAGTCCTTCAAAGACAGGCATATACTTTCAGGATGGTGGTAAGAATTCAGGGCCCAATATCATTATTGTAAAATAAGGAAAGAAAGCAAACAGTTTGTGAGTTCTGAGGTTATTCCATGTCAATGACAGTTAAACAAAATTAAGAGTATTAGGTAAATAATTCAAAAGTTTAGAAATATTTTCATTTGAAACCCTTTACACACAGTAATCATCATATAAGTTTGCATGATGATACACAACTTGCACAAGACATCTGTCTCTTTCACAGTAGATACACATAGCTCTCAACAAGTAGTTTAGCTATTCCATATTCTCTGTTTATTTAATTCTTTAATCCCTCTCAAACTCCAGATCTCATTTACTGCACCATCATGCAAAGTAGCACAACTACTTGCTCCTTACAGAACTCATAATTACAGCACTGGAGAACTGCACAAGTTAAACTTAATTCTGAGAATCCTTCTAAAGTCAGAGGCAGCAGTGCCATTTTCTAAATAAAGTGGAAGGACAGGGACTACAAGCCAAAATTTTAAATAATGTTCAAAAATATCGGCACATGATTTTTGTCAGTTGGAACTGAAATTCTGCCAAGCCAAATGAATTTTTGTATTTTGCAAGACCCAAACATAATTGTCATATACTTCAGTAACAACTGTGAGCATTTAAAGTTCCTGTTCTTTCGACTACCACAACTACAACTATCACAAACCAAATAGCAGAAAATAAGGTATATACAACTAGTTCTCACACCTGAACACTTGTCTAGTAACATGCAGAACGTTTGAGATAAAAAATGGAAAACAATTCAATAGAATGGCCACTCTTCCTTCAAGAGAACATTTTCCTTCTTCCCGCAATATTCCACCCTATTAACACTGCAGGTATTGCAATTTACAAATAAACAAATCAACCCTACAATGTGTGCAAAAGAAAAATAGTGAAAAAATGACTGTGTACTTTTAAACAGAGTTTTAGAATGTTTGTACACAAAGTAACTGAATTCAATTTAAATTAAAAATTCCTTCTTTCCTTTTTTTTTGTTTATTTTTGGGCTTTTTGTTGGTTTGTGTTTTTTCTAACTTTCACATTGAACTTCATAATCAGGGCATTCTATTAGCTTATATTCATTGTATGTAATTCACATTTTTTCCCCAAGTAAACAAAAATCAGCAATACTAAAACATGAAGCAATCAGTTGAACAGGGGCAATTAATAATGTCATCATCTCCAGATTCACTGAGATCACTGCTACTTGAGGTGGACCATCATAAGCCACAAGTTGTAGCCTCTACATATATCAACCAAAAGCATATTTCTCACACATTTGTGTCACCAAGTTACAGACAGTTTTACCTGTTTAAGTAGGCTATATTCTGTATCTCATAAGGAGTATCACCTGTTCAATTAGCTTCCGTATGTTTCCTTTCTCTCCCTACATTAGTGTTTACTAAATGGATTTATCTCTTTGTCAGAAATTCTACTCTGACTTTACTCTTCACCACCATCTACATTCAGCTGCTACTTACTCCTCGTTTTTACTAGTTAATGCAGAGCTACCACTAGTCCCTGCCAGTGTATCCTCAGGAGAATTATCATGTCATGATACTTGGCAGGTTTTGTGTAACAGCTTGAGTTGGTGATCTTAAGGGTCTTTTTCAACCCAATTAATTCTAAGATGACACACAATGGAAACTTCAAATTCCCCGCTCCAAAACATGAAGTAAAATTCTTACATCTCCCACTCCTCTTGTACATGAATTCCTCATGCACAAAATACCTCCCCTCTTTACTTTGTTGTTCCAAACTGATTAGTCTTTCTTATACAAGTGCTGCTAAAAGTTATTTCTTCTTTAGTCAGATCCACAGCATAAGAAGTTGCTGGCCACATTTAGTGTAGGTGTCAGGTTCAGTTCTGTTTGCATTTCAAATGAGTAATAAGTGATACAGGACTTTTTCCTTAATCGTTAATATCAACAGCAACAAAAGTATTTATGCTTTTTTTAAAGCACTATGACTTCACTAGTTATTATGTAAGAGATTCCTTAATCAAAGCAAGGACAACAGGCATCTTTAGTAGATAAGCAATTGACACTTACCATGAATTTAATATACTTGGGGATTTTTTTGAGACAAGTAAACACATGTGAAAATGTTATTTAGAGAATGTTTCCTTTGGAACTGCTGTTTAAGTTTACTGCTTGCACTAAACTGATGTCCACAAAAGTGCTGCTTAATAAAAGCAATATGAAAAACCTGTAAAGAAACTTTAAGTAAATGCTGCCATGAAAGGCCAAAAGACATTGCTGCAAAAATCTGCTCAGCCACACTGAACATCCAGGCTTTCTGAGTAAGTATTGTCACATAGAAATAGTTTTTTTGTAAACCACATAACACACACACACACACACACTTGATAAAACTTACAGTTTGCTCTCAGCCAGTGTTAGCTTGTCTTTCAGGAACTGAATTTCGGTATCTTTCTCTTGGGACGTTAATTGATTCTGAAATTCTTTGTCTCTACTAGTAGCCAATAAAGTTTCAAGATTCTGAACTGTAAGTCTCTCACTGGATAGCTGCTTTTTCAGCAACTCTACTTCTGATTTTACATCTTCTAATTCTCCTAGAACCTAAGGCACAAATTTTGTATGTTATTGATACACTAGTTTACAAACATAGAGAATTTTCTTTTGTGAAGAGCTGTTATAGAAATGGAAATTATTGAAATTTCATAAAAAAGAATAGGAAACTGAGCACACAAATCAATGCAAAGCTTACAATTATTTTAAACTATACTGAACTTGAAACTATTCAAGCTGTACATCTATCAAATGTTTTACTGGGAGCTGCGTTACTGAGTGCTGGAAATGTTTAGGTAAGTACCTGGAACATGAAATGGCTTTTAATAGTAGAATTTTGCATGAGCACAAAAATAGTATTTACTATAGTTCATTCTATTTGACTAGGTCAGCTCACAATTAGCCTCTTGGCTTTAGCTGAAAATGTAGAACTACTTGTTTTCCTCTTCAGTTCTGTGAATATAAACAAATTGTACTGTTCTCAAGGTCTTGAATATTACAGTCCCAGAAAGCCTGACCAACTAGCTAAATAAAGACCAAATCAGCTGTAAAAAAAAAGGTTTAGAAAATATGAATATTTAGAACTGTTCAAACTATTTAAAAATATTCAATGAATTCCAGCTGTATCTAAATTTCAATTAAATTGAAAAGAAGCCATTAGGGTAAGGTCATTAATATCTAAATAAGAAGTGCACTATTTGCTTTTTATAAAGTTTGAGTAAATTAAAAACCAAAAATAAATACATATAAAATGTCTGTGGCACAGCTAAAACTACACCTGCAACATTTTGCAGTGATAATGAATCAAGGAAACTCCCTCTTTTTGTGCTCCCTCTGTATCTGTAACCCACTTATACAGATCTATATATTGTAAAATTTATAATTTACATAAAAATGCAAAACTAGTGATGAAAATCAACTTACCTTACTCTCAGAAGTAATTCTTTTCTCCAAAAACTATTAAAAGCAAAGGAATTTACTTTGTTATACCAAATTAAATTTGCATTTGCTGCTTACCCTTTCATAATCCATGCCTTTGGATGTCAGCTGTCGAGATAAAAGTTCTTTGCCAGCCTCAAGTTTCACACAGAGTTCCCTAACAGAAGTCAGGTCTGCCAACACAGAAGTCTTATCCTGACTTTCACGTTTAAGATCCTCTTCCAATCTGGACATATTTTTCGTAATGGAGGAGATCTGAGATTCATATACTTGATGTGCAACAATATGCTAAACAAAACCAAATATGGATACACCTTCAGTGTTAAATTTAAGAGTTTCCTCTTGAATAACTTGGGTTTTCTTTATACTTTATTTTCCCGTCAAAATTAACTTTCCCTGTAAAATTAACTTAATATTCCTTCCCTCTCCCTAAAACACAGCTAAGGGCAACTAATAAACCATCTTTGCCATTTCTAATTACCATCTTGAAAAATTATTCAAGTACTATAAAAGAGTGGAACTAGGCTGTATTCCAGCCTCAGAGAATTAAAAAGTTTAAACCCCAAACATACAACCTGTTTTTCACTCAGCTTACAATACAGTCTCTAACTCTTTCTGGCTAATTAAAAGTATGAGACAAAATGTAGTCAATCCACAACAATTATGCTCTAGAACTTCTTTGATCTCTATGAAGTTATTGCTTCTAAAACATACACCTCATTATGTTCTATGATATTGGTCCGGGATTCAGTATTAGAGAATCCTCATTCCGAATTTGGATGTCTACCAGATTTTTACCTTGACTCCAGCCACCAATGCTTCAAATACTTCATTCAAAGCTTCAAAGAAATGTAAGAACTAAGCCTGCAAAATACCCATAAAGCTATATGCAAATATTCTGAAGCAACTAAACACAAGTTTCTTACAATGTCATAGTAACAATGATAACCCAACAGAACAGATCTAAAACTATGAAAATATATGCCACGATTCTAATTTTGGGCAAGCAGGGTAGAAGGAAAACACATCTAAACAAAATCAGTTACTTTTTCAAAAACTCAAGTGGTCATATTTGAAACATTCACATATAGAAATTATTTTCCAATAAGGCATTAAAAATCCTACATTGACTTTATTAAAAAGTACTTGAATGTATCCCACTTTCCTTGATGGAATTTCATTGCACAAGTTCTTACCCCTTGAATCTCTTTTTCCAGAAGTTCTACTCTCTCTCGAAGATGTCTCCGATCTGTATCTACTGAAAGGAGTTCAAGTCGCATTGAGCTGGTTTCTCCTTCAGCTTGATGAGCCTTCATTTCCCAATCTTCAGCTTCTGTATGAAGCATTCGGAACTTCTCTAACAATTCTTGGTTTTCTTTTTCCTATTGAAACAGTAAATAACTCTGCAATGATCAGCATACTCTAAAGTTGTTTGATCTTATTTCATGCCTATTCCTTACAATATATCTTTTTTTTTTTCCCCAGAAAGTAGAATATCCTTCATTTTCTTAATCCCACTATCTGGCAACTACTAAACAGCATCATCCTTTTTCCAAGTCCAAATAGGAAATAAATACAGTGATGGCATTCAGTTTTATTAACATGGAAGTACTTACATTTAGAAGTTGTTAATGAGTTTTAAGGCTCCCAGGAGAGGGGTTATTTTGGATCTCTCTGCATTGTCAAGGGTCATGTTTTTGAGATAAACTGAGTGCTGCCCTTTCCAAGAAATTCCACTAGGACTCCATTTTCAGCTTTTAGTTACCATGCTCTTATAAATATTTGCATACAGCAGTGCCTGTAACACTGGTAATCTATAAGAGCATATATACCCAAGCAGTCAATCACGGAAGCAAAGAACTGCAAGCTTTAGTGCTCACCATTTGTGCAGTGATAGAACAAACGTGGCTTGTGCATTTTAGTTTGGCCAAGTGCATATTATAAGGCAGCAATAAATTTTTCTCATTTACCTCCATTCCCTTTTCCCATGCTCAAATAAAGTGCAGCAGGATATGCATGTTGGTAGTAAAAATCAGATTTATTTAACGAGAAAGGCTACTTTTTTTTAATTCCTTCTCTGTATCCTGCAGAACTTGGAAGGTGCAGACAGGATCAGATGGAGCATTAGGAAATAGAACTTGTGATTAAGCAAGTGAACACTGTGCAGAAAAGCAAATCCTTGTCTCCACAGGCATTATCCAGATACAATACCAGAAAAATCCCTGAAATCAAGCATTTATAATTGGTTGCTGGCTGTGTATTCTACAGCTTCCTGGTATCCAACTTGAATAACTGTATTTTCATTTGCCAAAGACATAGCCACAACTGTTGGTGACTTACTGTGGACATATGATATATTGTAAAATTCTTAAAAAATAAACTTCAAGTGTTTCAAATTGATCCTTCTAAGCTAACCTACTACTGAGCTTATTTTTATCTCCATGCTTCAGTTTCTACTTGTGAAAAGTAGTTGAGTTTACATGCATTCATCTAGACAAGCAAGTTCAAGTCAGATCAAAACTCATTCTTCCCAATTCAAAGTCACATAATAAATTTGCCAGTTCATGTTGTCTTGACACAAATCCTATTTGTTTTAAATGATTATAAGTTTTAATTCACATATATCACACTTTTGAATCCAAGTATCAGGATAAAGGGCATTTAACCAGAGCACTGTTTTAACACTACTATTTGTACCTTTTCATGAAGAACTACAGATAAAAATTTCTCTTTTCCAAAAGGGTAAAATATTTAAAATCATTGTTTAAGCTGCTTGCTGCCTACAATAATTAAATAGTACCAGTTGTTCTACTGATTGCCTGGTCAAAACTCAAAAACCAAAACAACATTCAAACATAACATGTTTGTCATTCTCCAGATTATGGCCAACTGAAACATGACAGATGAAATTTTGATGTGCTAGAATTAATCAGTGCTTCAGATCTAATAAGGTGTCACATGAATCCCCACTAGTAGCTTGAAACACTGCAGAGAAAAGAAGGAAAAATAAAAGAAGAAAATGGGATAGGCAGGGAGAAGAGGACCAAAACCAGGCAATTTCAATTTATTTTACCAAATGCAGTAATGACTGCCTACAGATTATATTCTTACCTTTGAAGCTATCAAGGTCTCAAATCTGGAAACTTCAGTTATATAGTTATGAACCCTGGTTTTCATTTCTTCTTTTTCCCGTATTGCATCTTCAAGCTCGGCACTGATGGTCTAAAGAGAGTGCATAAAGGCAAAATTGTGCAAAGCCCTTGGGGGGCTTTGTAGGGTTCAGAAAAATTCCCTATTATCTTAGATACACCAAAGAGTTTCCAGGCAAGAATAATCACAAAAACCAATAACTATCACACCAGTTCATATAATATGCAGCTTCCCTCTTGACACACCCTACTGATCTTTGTAAAATTCAACATACTGATGTATGGGAGCTGGAATTTTTATAGCCTTAAGATTCGCTATCTCTGAGTGAAGGAAAGTTTTAAATCAACAGAAAGCCAGCTTTATGACAAAAGAACCTTTATTTTAAAGTACAATTGCAAGACAAAATAACTAAATGAGTTACTGAGATCGTATTTAGACATCAAAAATGTACCATGGAATTTGTTTGAGATATTTCAGCTGCTAACTCTGTCCCTTTCAGGTTCCAGGCTCATCTCCAAGTCCTCTAGCCCAGACACCCAAAATTACAAGTATCTTTTTCTATCTCCATGATTAGAAGCGGGTGAAATAAAGGATCCTGCCTTATTTCTTCCCCTTCTTCTTTTTGTGGTATATTAATATTCATTCTGACAGTCTTTTTACAGTGTGCCTTATTTAGCATATGCTGAAATCAGTCTGCTTGTCTCTGTGGTAGCCTTCCCAAACACTGGGAAAGCTTTACTTATCAGGTTATGAAAATATTCAATATTTCATCTTATTAGACACCTGTGAAGGGTAGGTCTAATTTCAGTAATACATCTACATATTTATATATTGCACCATAGGTTTAGCAAGAACTTTTCAAGGTCTTACATCACTTCCTTAAAACGTTGCTATAATATACTTTCTAACATCAGACTCAGCTGGGTTGACTGAGGGGAATTGAAATAAATGGTTCATTTAACAGGGCCCTGATTGTTTTTATTGTTGACACTTACAGCAAATTCAAACAAACATTTGTATCTCAGGATCAAAACTGTAAAAGGCATTTGAATTTCATGAGGAGCTGCAATAACTGTATTTGCTGTACAAATTGAATGTAATGAGTTGCAACAAAACTCTGGGCTCTCTCTTCAAATCACAACTCACATAACCTCTACATAGACTTTCTAATGCTTGGCCCAATAAAACATATTACTTACACTATGAAACACTGGACATTTTTCTCATATATTGTCCATGCACATATTCTATAGTATAGTGACATCCATGTCATGCACTTGGAGCTGGGAAGCATTTGGTCAGCAATAACCAGCTGGTGCACAAAACCAACTCCTCCAACTATGCGAGGGATTAACAGACTGAATGTACTCCAGGCTGTCCCAGCCACGGATCCCAGACTCACAGAAGTCCAAGGAAGAAGAGATGGAGCAATGAGGATTACAAAGACTGCAAATGGAGATACACTATTAAGTCATTTTCACATTTGAAAGATTGAGCAAACTAGTGGTTGGTTTAACTGAGGATCCCTAGAGAACATCTCAAGATGAAGATGTCAGAAGAATAATAATGATGATAATCAAACAGTCTAATCCACTGACTCTCTCAACTATTTCTGTCTTGCAGAATTTTTATTTAACCTACATCAACTTCAGATAGCTAATTGTTCAATAAAATATTCAACCATGTCCTATAGGAAAAGGTAATTTCCAAAGACAATAAAGATTTTATTGCAACTCTAATTCTACAACTGATACAAGTTGTGTCTTTATAGCATGCACTTCACAGGGAAATGTATTTATCCACCATTCAGATGTGCTAGCAATCTCCTTCCTCTCCCTCTTTCACCTGACAATCTGATGTCTGCTTTTGGGGTTTCTTTCTCTCTCTCAAAAATCAATTCCACAGACAACAAAACCCAGTTTTTACCAATTAAATACCAACTGCCAAGTGATAAAAAACAATTAACATAATTTCATTATATTAAAAACAATAATGTCCTAGATTTATTTTATTTCGATTTCTTTTTATACTGTCTTCATACCTGGTTTTCTCTGGCCATTGTAGCCAGGTCATCTTGCAGTCGTCTGTTTTCTCTCAGAGCCATGTCCTTTACTCTTCCCATTTCTGCAAGCTCTATGTGGGACGTATCAAGCTGGCGATGTAAGCTGGATATCTCACGGTCTCTGCTGCTCAGCATGTCCTTCATCTGCCTATCAAGTGAAAACATTACTGAAGCTGTCCCTTGTACTATACCACATACTGCTGAAAATGATCAGGTAAAATTCTTGCTCTCTGAATGATGACAAACTGAGTCTAAACATAAACGTAAACTAAGTGTGTACAATGTCAATATACAGAAATAAAATGGATTTAATCTTCAGTTTTGAAGATGTATCTGGTAAGATGTATCTTATTAGACAAACAGCAATTACAGATTTACATGTTTATCTGTGTTTGGTAACAATTACAGTAATTGCATATTTTATAGTCCATAAAGGAAGAAGACAAATAGTTTACACTTGAAGGACAATTAGCAAAAGAGTAATGAAAATATTAAACAAAAAATTAGAAGTACAAATATGCATAAATTTATGTAAATTTTACCTGGGTCAATCTAATAATATGTAGTGGAGTGCTAGAAAGCTACTTCTTGACTAATAGTTAAGAAATGTTACCAATTTAGGGAAATAAATACAGACAAGCAATTGTTAACAATCATCTTAACAGCTGCTTAGCAGCCTGCAATACAATTGCAGAGAAAGCGTCTTCAAAAGTTGGGTACATCTTTCTCTACACAGTACACTCCTCTACTTGACTCAAACAATTAAATCAATTTCATCAAAATAACTAAAATAGCCAGCTACTTTCACTTTGAAACTTCTATCTAAAAAAAAACCTCCAAAGGCAGCATCCTACTCCTTACTTACTCTGTCGAGGACTCCAGCTCAGAAAGAGTTAAACGTAAATGAGTAATTGTTTTTTCCTATGAGAAAAAGAGCAAAAGTTGTATTAGGTGTTATTATATTGCAACATAACATGATACTTCAATAACTTTTCATTTAAACCTTTATTTTAATCCTTCACCAATAAGTAATTTCCAAGTTTTGTTTCTTTACCAAGAAAGGATTGTCTTGTCATCAAAATTATGGAAGTCAACTACAGATTTTGTCACCTCAGCCTAGCACTTTATATCTCAATAAATATCTCCACATGCAAAATGAAAACAAATGCTTCTTTATTTTCCTGGAGTGTTTAGGAAATATAGTAACATTCATTATTAAAGTGCTATTGAGTTGGCAAATGACTCTGCATTGGCTGAGTCCAAACACAGTGTTTATGTGCTCTGCACAGGTTCTGTCATCAAGGCAAAAAGTCTCCCTAAAACACAACTGCTTAAAAACCTCCAGGTGGAATGCAAAGTAGTGCTTTTACTGGACATACCTTGTTAGCTATGTTGTCATCTAAGCATGCAATTCTTTCTGTTTTTTCATCTACAGTTTCTTGAAGACTGTCCTTTTCTTTGTCCAAAACAGTAATTGTACTTCTCAGCACATTGACTGCTTCATCCTGTGAAGTGCTCCTCTGGTTTAACCTATCTAAAAATAAAAGAGTAAGTGCTTTCTACTTTAAAAACAGGAAAAAAGCACAACAGTAGTTGTAGATTACCTATTATCTCCTTTAGCTTTATAATTTCTTCATGAGCTGTCTGCAGTTCATCCTTTTTGAGGGACAATCGACGCTGTAAATCTTCAACAGAGCTCTGGAGTTGGTCATTTAAGACCCTGGAAAATCAGCATACTGTTGAAAGAAGTTTGGGACCTATTCCAGCTCTTGAACTTATGCTCTTAAGCTGCTTCAAATGCTGGAACTGTTCTAGCATAACCTCCTGACAGGATTCTATCACCAACCAGCAGCATGGGGTTGTGTCATACTAACCACTCCTCTCCCTTGAGGAGAGGGACGAATAAAGGATTGCTGAGGCCAACACCATTTGGTTGGTCTGGACCCCTGCTGCAAGTCCACCTCAACATCAATGCAAAATGGAGCAAAGGAACCTCGGTGGAGCCACCACAATAATCTGAAATGTTCACTTCCTCTGATTTCTGTTACTCTTCATCATGTTACTTGTATCTTTTGACTCACTTTACAAAGTTTTTGATAAGTACCTCAAAGCAGTGATTATCAGCCACACCACATTTTAAGAAGCAACCAAATTGACAGCTACAGTCTTGCTCCCACTTTTGAAAAATAAAGAGCCTGAAAGATACATGAAATCATCTACCTACATAGTTGTTTTTCTTGGAAAGAAGTATCAAAGTGACTTAGGGAAAAAAACCAAAAAAAGTAACTAAATTGATTATTTATTAAATGGGTGAAGAAAAAATCCCTCTCAAGTGGGATCCCACAAAAGCTAGAGAAGCTTTTCATTATTAAAAAACCTCACCAATGCAGAATACAGCATGGCTCTGAATAAAGATTGCTCTCATCCAGTTCAGAGTGAAACTTTAAGGGGACAAAAAAAGGGACAGAAGAGAAAACACAGCATTGCCACCACACACAAAGGAAAATCAAACGCTAAAATGACTGTAGTCCTACTTCTTATCTCCTTTTTGCATTATCTATGCTTTACACTGAAATTATAAGGAGTGTAACAAGATTTTTAATTTTTATGGTTGATGTCACAATTTTACCAACAAATACACTAATTGTTTGGCCAAGAGTCCTCTTTGTGCAGTTGGGAGCATTAGATGAACTGTAAGGCCTGCTGTTCAGCTTCAGCTGTTCTCCAGGTGCTGTGCTGTTACACAGTGCAGTGTAGTACTGCTCAGGTGAGGAACGGGGGACAAGACACAGAACCTGGTTTCCCTTGTAAAACATCCCAAAGACATAATCTACAGCATTACCTATCCTGTAGTGATCTCTTACATCAAAGGTTCTCATTTCCACCTTAATTTTCAAATTTCTGCTCAGATTTATTCAATACTGTTTTCACTTTCTTTAAGACTTGTTCTATGACACTTAGACAGCTGATGTGAGCTCTTTTCTAAAACAAGTTAAAAAGAATACAAAATGATCCTGCAAGTTTAATAGGCCTTGAAAAATACACGTGAATACTTGAATCCTACAGTTCCAAGCAAGCTGGTCAAATTCCCACGGACTATCTGTGGATCATGTCAGTTCTCAAAACTGTAGGTCCTACTGCTGCAGTTTGCAAAAGCATCTGTCCCCCTTTTAACAAACAGCATTTGGAAATTCTTTCAGAAATTTTCAGTTCCACTACATTCATAAGCAGAGAACATGGTTATTGGAGGAAACAATTCTAGAATGAGCCATAAAAATTATCAGTATATCTGGTCATCAAATAAGTCCAGGAGAAGCTTGCTGTGAAAAGCTACTACAACACCTTCCTCACTTACACCTACTTTTCCTTAACATACAAGCAGTAGCAAGTGATTTTTAAAATATTTTATAGTCTTTTCCAGGAACCCAACTCTGCTATACAGTCATAGAATAAACAAAATTATTCTAGCATCTGTGAATGATTAACACATTTTGTATCAGACTTACTGAAGTGAACAAATCTCAACTTTAAATTGAGAAGAATCATCAGAAGTCTGGGCAAGTTGAGTGGACTTCAATTTTAATTCATTTTCCAAATATTTTATTCTTTCTTTCAGGATAGAGACTGTAGTCCTTAGTTCACACTTTTCAATCTGAAGCTGCAATTTAAAATAAATAATCAAACATTATTATTGCAGAAAGCTATCACAACTTGGCTTTTAATAAATTTAAGTGGAAAACAGATAGTAAACATATTTGCTGGAACAGTCTATCCTATTTTAGAAATAATAAAAGCTTACATCCTAAAAATGCACTTACTCCTTGAATATTATTCTCCAATTCTGAAATACCATGCTGCATCTTTGATTTTTCAAGGTTTGCTGCTTCTTGATGAATCTGAGAAACACAGAATTACATGTAAAAAGACAGACATTTTTAGATTTAATCACAGAAATTCAAGCTTCATGTTTCAGAAAATACTGCTTTACATTCTTAGATGAATGATCAAATGCAAAGTTCTCTCTGTAAAACTACAGAACATTAGCTGAAAACACATTACAATAGTTTAATGTAACATCACTGATTAATTTTAGTTGTTGGTTTAGGTTTTTTTTAGTAGTGTATTTATACTTGGTCCCAACCAAATTAATATTTGCAAGTTGTGGTAGAGTTTACTGAGCTACGGATTGCATGCATGTATAGCTTAGTGCACTACGACATTTTAAATAAATTTATTAAGTTGCCATTAATTACAAAATGTAAGGCACTCTACAAAGCTAACCGGCCTTCCTCTAAATCTGTGAAGAAACTTCTAAAAATTATTTATCTGTTCTCTGGCTTCTGTGCACAACTGCAGTGAAATTATTAAACAAACTCTCAAACTTCCTAGAAATGCCATAGGCAAGTGTGCTTGTGCAGGTATTTCAAGTGACACATGCGAAACATTGGTAGTCACCTACAAGAAGAAGGGATGGAGCTGGAAACAGATCTCTACCACTGCATGCACATGCTTTAAGCAGAGGTCAGATTTACTGCCACTGCATTCAGACACACAACAGGTCTTTATTTTTGTGGCAGTAAAACTAAACTATGGAAGCATTTATCATACAATCACTATTGATGTATGCTGTCTTGGGAATAGTCCATTAAAATTATTTTAAATTTCTGAATTTTCAAAACATGTAAAAAACCTGCACACATTATGTTAATGACCAATAAAGAAGTCAGGGAAACCCACTGAAATCATATGCTCTTGACCACAACAAAGTAAGACATTAATGCACATTAATACCAACAATCACATGGTCATAGAATCATACAATCATTTAAGTTGGAAAAAACCTCTAAGACATTAAGTCCAACTATTTAACCCAGCACTGCCATGTTCAACACTAAACCACATCCCTAAGTGCCAAATCTACATGCTTTTTGGACATTGTCAGGGTTGGTGATTCCACCACTTTCCTGGGCTGCCTGTCAAGGTCAGAGTAACAGGAAAAATCATTGCATTAACAAATATTTTTTTTAAGGTCAAAAGTAATGAAACTTGGATTGCAACAAATTTATATTTCATAGTTCAGTTATATGTCATTTAAAATATACTCTGCTACAAAATGCAAGTAACTAAAGATCAGCTACTATGAAAAGGCCCATGAAGTCCACAGTTTGTAGGATGAGAACCATACATGACTGTGACAGTGTGCTCCACTCACCAACACTCCTTTTCTCTTGGTTAAGCAATAGCCACTAGCGGCCCTGGTGACAGCTGCAGTCAGCTAAAGTGGGACTCTGGGATGAGAGCTACCAGCACACAGCTCTGGGCTGGTAATCTTGCTCAGCAAGATGAGCATGTGGCTACTAAAATACTGCTGGTATGCAAAGTTAAGTCAATCATCATAGTCCATGAATAGCAGAGGGTCCAAGGCTCATTGAGCTCTCCTGCATGGCAGCAGGCTGCACACCAGCATCTCCCTCTGAGCAGGGAAGCCTCTGAAGGTTGTTTGTCAAGGCTGAGAGAATCCTTATTACATTTCATACTCAGCAAGTGAGTCAGGAATAACAGCACAGAAATGATAAAACATTAGCTAAGTGATACAAAGGATTAATTGCTACAATCCTTTAGACACAAAGTATGGATCCAGCCACACTCCTCTGAGGAGCTTGGAAGGCAAGAAGACCCTTCTGAACCTCACAACTCAGAGGGAGGGTCTCCCTGCCAGTTTTGTCTGACCTTGGCCTCTATGCAGCAAATACTCAAGTGTACCTTGCCATCAAATCTTGTTAAACCACCATTGCATTTCCAATTGATTTTTTAAAACCCATTGCCCTAAATGAATACAACATATTGCTGCTTCTCTCTTGTGAGTGAAGTGCATTATTTCTTCCACAACAATGACACACTAGCATCTTCAAAGTAGTGCATACACACAAAAATATTCTGTAGTTGGGGCTTCCCATCTAGGTCCTCCACACATGGTGATGACATGTCTGTCCTCAAATACCTAAAAGCATGTTCCTCGCCTCTTGCTCTCAGCTCAGGATTGTGTTTACAGGAAAACTTGGTAATTCATAGTAAGAATACTAATAAGATAATTGATAATAATTTAAATTCATTGAGCTCTCTCAAGTGTGTTTGAAATCCCTTTATTGAAAAGGGGAACTGACAGCCAGACACAAACAGAATTATTGTATAAGCCTTCCCTGTATGTCACCTCACTGTAAACAATGAAGCTATAAATGCTCACCTTTAATTTTTCTCCAAGACTTTCTTTTTCTGCCATTAGTCTTCTTAAGTCAGTCAGTACAATGTCTCTTTCTTCTTCCACATGGCTTTGAGAAACTGAACTGTGTTTTGCTTCTCTTCTCATCCTATTCAGTTCACTCTGAGACTTTAAAAAATTATTGTTTGTTAGTCTACATGGACTGCAATATAGTGTGTACACTAACAAAATGCTGTTAATACAATACAAGTCCTATGACATTCTTATTTTTCCCTAGATAACTGAAATGTATTCCCTAAATCACTCAGTGGCGTGACAACTTAGGCTGTCAAAATAATCATCATTCTTTTACTGTCTCAAGTACAGCCTAACTTCACTGTTCTCTTATCATTTAACTACTCCTTTGTTGCTTTCTTGCTGTATATTAACATATCTTTCTCATGCAGTCTATTGATTTTTTCCTGATCTTTATAATTTCCAAATGCCAGTACAATAACTTATAATGGCTTTCAAGCTAATAAACTAACTAGAATACATAATTTTATTAACAAGTAATAAAAATAGGTAAGCATGTTATTAGCCTTGGTTGTATTCTACTAGCTTTTTCCTTTTAAATAACCAACAGTACAAGTGTTAATTGGTTATTTCAACATTAAGTATAAATAACTTCTTCTTACCTGTTCATAAAGAACATTTAATCTATCTCTTTCTGCAGTCAATAATTTGACATTGGACTGAATTTCTATCATGTGTTTTTCAAATCTGTCTAACATGGACCGCAGCTCATCTCTTTCTCTGGTGATTAATTTAAGCTCTTCGCTCTGAAAAGTGATCAATAAATTTCTGTTAAAATTTGCTAACTAAAACATCTGGAAAATTATTACAAAAAAAGAATTCCTGCTATTAGTAAGGCATAAAAAATACATTCAAAATAATTTTAATTGCAAGGAAAAAGCCTGGCACTGGTCATATAATCTGAACAACGAGAACTAACTGTTAAGAAGAAAAAGCAATTTAGCAAGCAATAAGATTTCAACCTTTTTCTGCTTATTATCTAGTTTTCTTTATTTTAAATAAACTGATCAATAACAATCAATGTTACTGTAAAATGTGACAAGGAAAGAAAACAGCAAGTTCATTGGAGTTCTTCTCAGTTCCTCTCCCAGGCATTTAATGCCACTGAATTTGAAAATATATTTGATGGCTTTTTAAATGTTTCTACAGTATTTACAGTATTTTTTCCACTTGTATTGACAGCAGGAACTTTACCTTCTCTGCAGTCCTGCGGCTTGGGCTAGACCTTAGTTTTATCATTTTCTGAAGATATTCTAATTCTCGCTTATAATAATCTCTGTCATCTTCTAAGGTCTTTACAAATGCATCTAGTCGAGATGGAGATTTGTCTCCTAGGGCAATACCATAGTCTAATCTCATTCTTTCATTTTCTAGCACAAGTTCTCGTTCTGGAATAAAAAAAACAAAACAAAAACAACTCTATAGGAAAGTCATGAATTTCCTCAAAGACACTTGCATTTGGGATGGTTTAACTCCCACTAACCAACCACCTGGGAGCAATCCTGCTGAAAAGGATCTAGGAGTCCTGGCTGACAGCAGGCTAAACATAAGTAAGTAGTGTAGTACCAAATAGAAGCCTCACAGCACCTTGGGCTGTATAAATGGAGACAGAGACTGAGGGATGTTATTATTCCCCTTTATTTAGCACTCATTAGATTGCATTTACAATACTGTGTTAACGTTTGCCCTTCCTAGTACAAGAAGATGTGGATAAATTAAGTCCAAGGCAGGCCCTGCAAGCTGGTCATGGAGCAGAATACTTGCTCTGTGAGAAACAGCTGAGGGAACTGAGCTTAGTCAGCCTAGAGAGCTGGAGACCCAAGAGCAGGCTGACAGTACCACAAGGCACTTGCAGATAACGCAGAGCCAGCTTCTTCACAGGTGCATAAGAGGTAAATAAGGATTCCAGTGGCAATTAATTGCTACAAGCAATTACAAATAATACAGGGAAGAATATTTTACTCTGAGGACAGAAGAACATTATAATGGGTTGCTTAGAGATGTTGTGGAATCTTCATCCCTGGAGGTTTTCAAGAACTGAATGCATAAATCTCTCAAGAAACAGAGTCTGAATTCACTTATTCAAAGACAGAGAATAAAAACAGTTTTGGAAATTACTTGTTATGGAACTGCCATAGCATTAGGATAAGAATGTATTTTGGGATCGCAATAAAGAATTCAACTTTAAGTTCTCACATACAGAATGAAAATATCTTTCTATGACAAGAGTTTTCACTTCAATTATGACTGGAGATCTAAAGTCTTCTTTTAATTTACATATATAAAAAGTCTTTTAGTATTATTAACTGTATGTTAACTAGGTAAGTATTCTATTTCAAAAATTACGTTAAGGTAATTTCCAAGAATCTACATTTGATCATTTACCTTTTCTTTCTAAGTTCTCTGTTTTTTCTGTCAGCCTTTGCTTCTCTTGTTGAAGCTGGTTTAACAACAGCTCAAGATTCCCTTTATCATCTGCTTTCCCAGAGAGTTGTTCATTCAGTCTCTCATTCTCCTTATGACATGAGGACAACTCCTGAAGTAACAAATATTATTATAAAAATTAGAAGTGCCAATAGAGACATTTGGGGGAAAAGAAATTAACATTTTGTTCAACTCTTAATATACAACAGTCTTTTACTTCTGGCTGACCTGGATGCTTTCGGCTTTAACACTTGTTGCAGGCCATCATTGTATGTGTACTATGTTTTATTAAATCAAAGTAAGCATTACTTTTTACAGAGTTTGCAATCAGTAACAAGAAAAACAAACCAACCAGTAGGATAGTGGGATACAAACATGGGAAAAAAATTAATGATAAATATTAAAATTAAAATAATTTTAATGGCATTTGGTAAGAGTGTTGTTGTTAAAGTACATTACAATACAGCCTCTCAGTCAAAGCAACTCTGAAGCCAATCAAATGCTATTTGGCACATTTTTTCTATAATCTGATGCCTTGAAAACTAAGTATTTTCATATTTGCAAGTTCACTGGATAGAGTAAAACAAAACACTGTACACAGTTAATACACAACTTGCTATATATCCTGGAAAGAATTTGGTCTTCAAAGAGTTGATAGAAGTGATGTTTTTCATCTGGGCCCTATGCTTTGTTTTTGAGGGAGCCAAATATTGGATAATTTTTCACATACAAATTAAGAGACAAAATAGTTTCTAAACAATCAAAATCCTCTAGGATGTTCTAACTTGTTTGTGGTAAAAATTATTATCACATGGAAATGATAACTTCAGACAGGGAAATCTGGAAATAGGGTAACAGGGAAACATACAATAAGGACATAGTCAACCATTTTGTCTATAGAGATTTCTTTGAGTTTATTTTTGCAACAATATGATGTAGCTTCTCTATCTCTTTCACTTATTAAGTAGTTATTTTTACAACAGAGTGTCAGGGTACTACAGAAGTTCTCTTGTTAACTGCTAAACCAATATTTTTTAAAAATAAACGAAACAATTACATGAATGACAGCATGATAAAAATGGTAAAAACAAGAACTGAAAATATTTTTACTTACTGATTTAAGCCTTGTTAGTGTTTCTTGTAGATCCTGTATTTCACTGTGTTTTCTTTTAATTTCACTCTATCAACCAAAATAACCTATATGTTAAGAGTTACATATTCAAAATGATAACAATCCCTTTGTTTAAGGAAAAAAAAAACTATGCAGACTATTTTGGTAAGAAATAAAGCATTGATAGTTCCTTGCAATAAAGCTCCTATGAAGCGAAAGCACAAAAAAATTGTGGTATAAACACCCATGCTCTTTTGGAGCACAACAATTAAATGAATCACTGCACGGCTTCTCATAGAAAAAACCCTCCAAACACATGCATTGCTGTTGCAAATATGCATTACCTAGCAATAGCTTTAAGTATCTCAGCATTTTATTTCATAAGATAACAGAAGATAACAGAAGAAAGACAGACTGCCACTTAACTAAAATTATCTCACCCAATACAGTAAATAGCCAAAATTGTTGTGATTAATCCACTTTTAGTGAGAACTTCTGTGCAAAGTTAAGAAAACTGGGAAAAAAATCTTTTTCATCTCACTTTTACAAGCCAATAGGTCTTTCATCGCAATTAGAAGATAGAAAGTCAAATAAAATGGAGCAGATCCTTCACTCAGTAACACATTAGTGATTACCTTTGCTTCTCCTATTTCCTTATCTGCAGTCTCAAGCACTATTTCTTTGTGCCTTTCCAGCTGCTGTGCCAAGTGATCTATTTCATTCAGTTCTTGACACAGTTCTTCATTTTTATTGCTTAAATCCACTACCTCACTAGTCACATTTTGTTTAGTGTCCAAGAGATCTTGAATGCGATTTTCAAGTTCTTTGTTTTTTTGCTGAAGATACTCAACCTGAAAGACATTTCCCATTGAAATATTAATGTGCATTGTTAAACTAGGTAGCAAAAGTTCCTCCCTATCTTCTGAAACACAGTATCTCTATATCCATAGCAAGAAAGTGGTAACGTTAAAAATGGCAAGGTTTTCTATTTTTAGAACTTAATGCTTATCAACCTGAAAAAAAAATACAATTTTATGAGCTCTCCCTTAATCATGAATACTGCTATATAAAGATAACCACACATTTCTTGTCAAATAAAAGTGGTATATTGGGATCAAGCCCAAGCAAATAGTGTTGATGGTGCAAAATGAGCTTCATGCAGTTCTGGGGACACTCCCTGTACAATCAATCTGTATTCATCCTGACTTACTAACTCAGGATCACTGAGCACAGCTGTACTGCTTTCAAGTCATAGCTCATCCTGTATTTTTGCAACACTGAACCTAACCTAATAAACTCTTCAACGTGGCTTCCATGACACTTACATCATGCACAATCAGCACACAAAACATCTAACTCATTTGGAAAAGAGAATTGATAGTATAAATCCAGAGATGGGCTTTACTTGATTTGTACTCCAGCCCATCTTTAAATTCTCATCTGGAGACCAATATTGAATGCATGCTAATAGGCACAGTAAACACAAACACCTTTATCCTAAGCTTATCCTTTCCTCACAAGTCTGTGTTGGAGTAAAGGTGGGGACCATTTGAAATCCATGAAGAAGATTCCCCACTCTCTCATGAGAATATCTACAGGGTTACACCTTATCGTAATTACATATACCATTGTTACTTTCTAAAACATAAATTACATGTATGCAAGAACTAACTAACTAAATAAATAAAAGTATTTCGAAACTTGCTGAAAACAGTGTCATACAAAAATTTGCTGAATACTTTCATATTAACATACCATGTACAGATGTGAGTCCATTGAATTCTTTACCAAAACCTTTCTAACAGACTTTTAAAACAAGAAATGAAATTTCTTAGACAAGGAATACTGCCACCTAAAAACAAAGGCAAGTTAAATTCACTGGTTTTATATTTAAAATGATTTTTTGAAGAGGTTTTTTTTCAGATCGCTAATATTTTTCGTTTTGACTAAACAACTGTAATAAATGCATTACCTGAAAATTCAAGTGGGTAATAAGCTTCTCATTACTTTTAGTTCTCGATTCCAGAGAGAGAACCTCATGAGAACGTCCACCATCCAATGCCAGCATTAAGCGCTCAATTTCTTTGTCTCTTGTCTCAACCTTTGAGGGACAAAGAAAATACTATGGTATCATATACACCATTTAATAGACCCTTTGTTTAAATAAACACACAAGTAACATTCAGTAAAAAGATACACAACTAAAAAGGCAATTTCTATCCTGTATATAC
>VZRM01006579.1:1283874-1333706 GCA_013397955.1 Grantiella picta
CTGGATTCTTCTGAAAAACGTTATTTCTTTAGAAGAGACATAAATTAATCAAACACAACTTGCACGGAAAAACTGAAGCAATTCCTACTAGATTATATTCTTGAAGAAAACCAAACAATTTTAATTTAACATGAAGTTAATGAACACTGCAACTTAACTGAGATGAGCACTCAAATTTAGGGAAAAAAAGTTTTAAGTGAGCTAACTCAGTGACTATTCCAGTCACTTGAAGAAAGGCAATACTGAAGAGGAAAACCAAGTCGTGAAGGATAAAAAAGAGCAGTGTCCACCAATACCTAGATTTCAAAAGATGTAGCATGTGAACATTTCATGTAATACCATTACTTAAAGATTGTACATATCACACCAACCCACTCTCATTAAAATATTGTAAAATCTATTGTTCCTAAATTAACTATCAAAAATTTAAAAAATATAACCAGTCCAAACACTGAAAAAATTAACCTAAGATATATGCAGATCAAATTGACAAGTTAACAAGTTAAGCACTAAAAAAATGTAGACTAATCCTACTTATGATTGTCAAGTTTAGCTTATTTAATGTAAATTCAATATAAAAAATGTATCAGCAAAACCACTGGGCAAGTATTTTGTCATTGCTGCTGTCTCCAAAAGCAGAGGAGAGAAACTGCTCAACATAGCAAGTTAGAATAACTGTATTTCACAAGTCCTATAATGCCTTCCCAAGAAGGTTTTTAAAACATCAAGGCCATTGCTGTGGCTAGGAAACCCTAATAATAACAATAATATTAATAAGAACAACAATAATACCACGACTAATGATAATATACCTGTTTGCTGTAACTTTTCATTCCATATTCAGATGTCTCCAGTTTTTCCTGTAGCTCTGCTACTTCTGACTGAAGTTCTTGAATTCTGAAATGTAGCACTGTATTTTTTATGTGAATTCATGGAAGAACTGCATGTACATAATTCAATATTAGCATTTTCTCTTTGCTCCTGAACCCAAATATTTCACAGAGAAATAGTTCTGCTCATACAAAATATTCATGAAGAAGCTGTTGTTTGAGATACTGTAGCAGGCTGACCTTGTCTGGCTGCCAGTCCCCCACCCAGATGCTCTCTCACTTCCCTTCTTCAACCGGATGGGGGAGAAAAGATGAAAAAACTCATGGGTCAAGATAAAGACAGGGAGATCATCTACCAATTACTGTCACCAGTGACAGACTCAAGTGGGGGAAGATTAATTCAACTCATCAATCAAAAAGAATAGGACAGTGAGAATCAAAGCCACACCTACACTGCAAAATGACAAAGCTCTTCCGCTCACCGATTATCAGCCACCTGGAGCAGGTCTGCGATGTACGGATCCTGTGGCTGAGGCACAGGGTAGGCTCTAACCCCTGATGGGGGCACAAGCTGGTCTATCTGCATGCGCTGACGCCTGAAGGGAATGCTTTTCTTCTTGCCCCCTAAAAGCCCAAACCCAGAGGCACATTACTTGGAGTTAAAGCAAGGGAGTCATGTTCTCTAATACAAAATTAATTTTCCTATTTATTCCACTGCCTCTGAACAGGCATGTTTCACCATTTTAATCTGTCTGCAATAAGTTGATAAAATTCACACATTCTAGATAACACAATTCTTGCAGGTTAGTATCAGTTTTGTCAAAGTTCACTATTATAATAAGGAAACCCACCAAGTTTAGTACAAGTAATTTTCCCCAGTGTTTAAGATCCCAAATATTCTATAGTTCAAACTTGTGGAAGCTGTCAGTGATTTAGCTTACAAAGAAAGCTAAGTTAAAACATCACAAAAGGCATTTGGTTTCCACATTTAAGAACTACTTTATGACTGAACTAACCTCTGCACTGTTTAGTAATATTTTTATTCCTTCTACTCTGTTGTCATTTCAGTGAATACTATATTCTACTGCTTATCAAGGAGAGTATGCTGTTAGCTTGAACGATAACGTATTTAGAAAAAAGCAAAACATAGTATTATTTCCAGACAGAACATTTACTCTTCATCATATGCTTAAATAAGAACATGCAATATTGGATGATGTAGTATAGAAAAATCCCAGAAGACTGGTGACCAAGGGGCAAGTATGCAGAAAGACAGACAAAAGGGTAACGTCATCTTTGAAGCAACAGACGTGAAGTACAGAAAGGTATGGAAAAATACAGAGCAATTTTAATTTTTCCTGGCTAGCTATTGATTTTCCTCAGATGCCAAAAATACATATATAATCCAATGACTTGGAAAAAAAAGACAATTTCAAAATTTCATAAAATAATTCTATATCCCTTAGTTTGAAAAAAATTAAGAAAAAGGAAACCTTGGAGAAAGAAATTAACCTGAAAGTAACATCTACAACATTTTAAATTATCAAAAGACCCTTTAAATACTGTAGGCTTATAGAGGATTGGAATATTTGTAAACCTGTTTTGCATCTTGCTATTTTAGATTTTGGTTCCAAAGATCTGAATTTGTCACCTACACATCAATTAACTGTCAAAATTATGCAAGTGTCAGACAATCTATCTCTGACTAAATTAGGTGCAGCAATAAAAAACACAGCTGCTGATTAATAGTGTTTTCTAGTCACATTTTAACTTAATCATCTTCTGTTGAATCTCAGTTTGCATTCAAATTTGTCCCTAATACAAGTGATGACCAAATGAAACTTCATGCAGAGAAATGACAGAAGTCAGAGCTAAAACTTTCAAAGGGCAATGTTACTCTACTGGACATTTTACTACAACTTCTCTTACTAGAGAAAAAAAATTATGTTCTGAAGATCCCAAAAGCCCAGAAAATGTTGAAATACCTGTGACTATTTACACTCACCAGGTGTTTGCACCACTGCTTGCAGATTCTTCTCCTGAAGTTGCTGAATTTTTTCAGTCTTGGCTTTGTTCTCTTTTTCCAGCATTTTAATTTTATGCATATATTGGTTATTCAAAAATTTAACGTCAGATGTTTCATTTTCAACCCTCCTTAAAGAAGCTTTCAAATCTTCAAGGGAGAGAAAAGCAGTATTATCTCTCTTATTCACCATTATTTTTCCTAGTAGCACCAAAATAAGCATAAAGAGAATCCTATATTCTTTTTCCATAGCATAAAATTATCAAATACATATACATAGGTGCATATATTTACAAACAAACATACAAAAATATATATTTATACGTGTTTTACAAACACCCATTGTGGAACAAAGGCATACTTAACAGCAGAGTTTAGTTTTCAATTAAAAATACTATTTCAAGGTATGAAAGTATATGTTAAGATCTTTTACATTCTTGTGTCTGATTAAAACAATAATTTGCAGAATTTCATAAGTTTTTTGACTGCAAAACAAATGTCTGAGCATGAACCTTAATTCATTAAAGTCACCAAACTCCATGACCACTCACACTCACTTATAAGTATAGATAAATAAATCTGCAGATCAAGGATTTAGCCACAATTTTATTTTGGCATGGAAGGATTAAAAAAAAGTATAATCATTTGTATATTACCTTTAACATGACGCTCAGACAGCTCTTTCAGTTTTAGTATTTCTAAATGTAGGTCATTATTTTCCCTGGTCAGTCTAGCATTCTCTGTTTTATAAGGTTCCAAAATAGTATCATAATTGGTGCATTCTTTTTCCGTTTTTGCAGAAGATAACTTTGCTCCGCGCAAACTCTCAGTTGTATGAACTAAGTCACTAGGATAAAGGAGCATCAGATGTGTTAGCAATGTTATCACTCTCTACACTGCAGATGCAAATGTTTATTACAACCCAAGAAACAAAACCCTTGCCCCAAGAGGGGGAACAAATGAGTTCAAACAAAGACAGCAAAAATTCATGTAAGAAAAATTGAAAGATAGGAACCATGTGTTTAAAAAAAACAGTAAATGGGAAAGAACAGGACCAAAAAAAATAGTTACAAAATTTATCAGGGATTTACATCTGATAAGTATAAAAGCTAGGGATGGAGAGAGTAAACCTACCTGGTAGACACAAGAATAAGACTTAATGTTAAAGGCAGATTACTCCACATCTGCCTACCTATGGTTCTTCCATCTGTATTACATACTAGAGAGCAACAGAATCAGAATAGGTACATTTGCACGTTTGCTCAAATATAACTGGATTGCTATGAAAATTACTATGTTCTTAATAATATCAAAGCCACAAAATTGCAGATATAATAAGTAGGCAATGTGAAAATTTGGGGTTTTTTTCTGTTATGTGTCTTTTAAAAAGGGAAGAGGTAACAAATTTAAAATTCTCTAAAAGAGGTCATAATAAATAGAGATGTGAATGTTTTATTTTAATCACAGAACAGGAAATAATGATTATTTTTTTATACAACCAGTTATAAGAGTGTGTCCTTTTAAGCACATACCAATAGTGACTATTCTCGGCTGCCGTTTGAGGTTAGAAAAGTTGAATTTTCCTACACCATAGATCCACAGAAGCAATTCTATTGAATTAAATTAAATCTTAAGATGTTCCCATCACTTGAGCACACTGATCTGACGCCATACACTGGCACTTAATGTTAGGTCTGAAATAACATTGCTAGAAAATAATCTTCTGATTAAGCATTCTACATTACACGTCAAAAATCAAACAATACCTACTATATGATTATTATCTTTTTAATGAATCTCCTTTTGAATACCTAAAAAGCTTTTCCACCAAAGGTAAACTCTCCACTCCCAGTGGGTGCCGATAGCCCAGCTGATCGAGACGTTTCCTGAGATTAACGAACCTTCGCTCTGCATTTGTACTCATTGTAAACACACCTCCAAAGCTGCTTTCATCAGTCAAGAAATACAGGACACCTGCAAAAGATTGTTGCATCTGTACTTTAAAGAAGGAAAAATACAGAAAGAACTAATGGAAAAAGCCTTTTTTTTCTTTAAGAAATACAGTACATAAGCATGTCCTTAGCATTTAAGTAAATGAAAAAGGATCATTGCAACTGTAAACTGTACCTTACACAATACAAATTGACAGATTATTCTCAAAAACTCATACTTTTTTCTTTCATATGTAAATCTTACTTTCAAAGTTTACAAGTCAGTTCTTATTATGACTTATGCCAACCATATCTAAAATTGCATAAAATGTGTAAACTGTTGAAGACTGATTAACTTTGAACATCAATTTTCTATGATAGAAAATAGGGAAGAAAAAAAATACTGGTGTACTATAGTGATACTTGCATCGTTTTCTGGAAAATACAGTTGAATGATCAGAGGTTTGGGGTTTTTTCAACTGACAATTGAAAAAAACCCTTAAATTGTCAATTTCAAGTTTTCAATGGACAGTTACTAAGCTGATCTAAATGGGACTGGATCAGCATTACTGTGTCTGAATCCAAATGACAATTTTGGTTTTTCCAAGTACGTTTGAGGGAAGAAGAAGTTTTACATCATTATGTCCTTCTGAATTTAGACATAGAATGAGCAGACAAATCAAGTACTAAAGCTTATATTTCTTAACATGTGAAAACATCTCTTCAATACTTAGAAATATTTTTGAAAAGCAGTTATTTCTGTAAAACATTTTCCCTCACATTTCTTCAGATGTTTCAGTGTTAACCTATTGGCTGCAAAGACCTCAGCAGCCAAACTACCAATTCAAGGAGGGGTTGTCTGTGTCTCATATAAAAGGGACAGATTATAGAGATTATCCAAACTATTATCACAATCCCCCAGATCTCAAAAAGATATTAAATAAATATATGCAGGTATTTGAAAAGAAAATGAATTATTAATAAAAAAGTGAGGAAAATGTGCTTGTTTCTCTCACATCTAATGCTGCAAAGTTAAGATTTTATCTCATTTTATTAAAACACTACAAAGAAGTCTAGCAATGGGCCTGTGGTTGCCAGGTACAGCTCCATGGATGAGAGAAAATCACCAGTCTTACAAGCACAGCATCTCTTCTGGGTACTACCAAAAATATTTGCTTGGAGAGGTTTGGGATGTTGGGATATTAACTAAGCAGTGGCAAAGAGAACAATCCCTTACATACTGTGCTGGGATGGCTGAAGGAGGTGGAGGCACACTTTCTTTCCACCAGTGTACTAAGTGGAAGAAAATGTCCTAGTGTGTAGTAAATGCTCTTCATACTCCTCTGACAGCCAAAGATTAGAGATAAAAGTGACAAGTTCTTGGTATTTCTGTATTAAAGTTGAAGATTATTCGTTGAATTCAGGAAAGAGTGATTGTGTTACCAGGCCTGGATTTGATCTCAAGAATACATCGTATATTACTACAGAAGAAAACTGGTAACTCCTGAGCCCATCTTCTCCTTAAGAAAACTTGTATCAGATAAAAACATAAAATTACCTTAAAATCATTCATCATGTTTGTTTAAAAGCTCGTGTTTTGGAAAGAGCAAAGATTTTTATACTAATCACATTGAGAAAGTTTTACAGAAGAAATATCAAGACCAAAACTGTGTCACAACTTGTAGGCTAATCGAGTTTTTCTGCAGTAACTGCAAAGAAAAACAAATAGACACATATTAGCAAGCCAGTAACTGTGGCTAGGAAGTACACGCATCACCTTGCTAAATCCCTCCAATGGGCATTTAAGGTATGGTTACTTAAACATACTCAAATATTGGGAGGTACTGACAAATTTCTGTTTGAATCACTCTCCTTCCTAAAAACTGTCATTTTTCATTCAACTCATTACTGCCACTGGAATCAAACCAGAAAGGGTATTATCTTATATTCCCTAGAGCCACATCTGATCCACAATAAGCCCAGGAAATTAATAGCTGTAGTATAGTCCAAAACACATCCTGGAATGAAAATGAGAATTGGGGGTTGTTATTTCAGAGGTTTAACATAGACGCTAAAGTCTGGAAAAACAGTAATTGTCACACACCCTTTGTTGGAAAGAAACAATATGTCAGTAATTGCAGACCTCTGTCATTACAGACTACCATAATTTAAACCTCATATCCTAAAATTAGTCTACCACTAGTCTTATCATGACATGAAAAAGTATCTAGTAACTTCTACACCAGGAAAATTTGTTTTTCTGAAAATATAAAGTTAATATAAGAACTGATGCACTGATTCAGTTGAATCCAGGACCTGTCTGACACAATATCCTGTGTATCTTCACAGTTGCCACAAGAGTACAAAAAACTAAAAAACATGAGTCAAATTGTACTCCTACATACATTTTCATTATATAAGCCTATAATGCAGGGACTTGAAGGGCCTAAAGTTGAACTGAAATAATTATAATAGTACCTGATGGACCTTTCTCTGAGCAGCCATAGAGATGCTTGGCTGTAGCCTTCATATTGATTCCTAACTTACCATTTGCCTTTTTGATCACTCTAAAGCATCAATTAGATGCATTCACAGTAACACATCTCTCTAAGTGGTTGCTACCCCTTTAGAGACCACACAACTTGTATCACTTTGCCTTTATTAACACTGCTCCTTAAGTCCTGCATCTTTACTCAGTCCAGTGAAACTCTTCTGCAACCCTTGGACTGGATCTGAAACCTTGGATCCATATAATGAGCAAATTTTGTCCTTGCTGTTTATCCCATCTTTTCACATTACTGATCAGTGTTTGTTGTGGCTTAATCCCATCTTGCAACCAAGCACCACACAGTTGCTTGCTTACTTCCCCCACTCCCACAGGGCCAGAGGGATGGAGGGGGCAATCACGGGGGAAAAAAGGCAAAACTTGTATATTGTCATAAGAACCGTTTAATACTTGAAACAAAATAAAATACAATAATAATAATACAATAATAATAATACAATAATAATAATAATTATTATTATTATAGTGATAATAATAATAGTAGTAGAAGTAGTAGTACTAGAAGAAGAAGAAGAAGAAGAAGAAGAAGAAGAAGAAGAAGAAGAAGAAGAAGAAGAAGAAGAAATAAAAAGGAGAGGGAGAGAGATTGACAAAACCTAAGAGATACAAGAGATGCACAATGCAATTGCTCACCACCCAATGACTGATGCCCAGTCTGCCCCAAATCACAATCAGCTCCCCTTCCAGGTAACTCACCCAGTTTATATAACAGTATGGAATACCCCCTTGGCCAGCTCAGATAAGCTGTCCTGGCTATGTTCCCTCACAGCTTTCTGTGAAGCTCCTCACCGGCACTGAGAAGTCTTTCGCTGTGAACAAGCACTACTTAGCAACAACCAAAACACCAGTGTGCTATCAACATTTATTCTCATGCTGAATCCAAAACACAACATTGCACCAGCTACTAGGAAGAAAATTAACTTTATCCCAGCTGAAACCAGGACACTTGGACTTTCTACTTGCTCTCAAGCATTGATTAGATGCATTCACAGTAACACATCTTCCTGAGAAGTTACTGCCACTTTAGAGACCACAGCATGTATCACTTTGCCTTTATTAGCACTGTTCCTTAAGTCCTGCATCATTACTCAGTCCAGTGAAACTCTTCTGCAACCCTTGGATTGCCCTTCACGCGTCCATATGGGCAAATTTTGTCCCTTGCTGTTTGACACATTCTTTCAGATCACTAGTCTGTCTTAAACAGCAGACAATCTTCTGCACATTCATTGTGAGGTAGTACTTTCTACACTTTTTTTTAACCACTAGCTTCTTTTCTCCACTTCTGATAGAGACCTGCTTTCTTAGTATTTGGTAAAGGACCTTCTCAAAAAGCTTTCTGGAATTCTAAGTTTACTACATTATTGTCACACAGTCAATTCAATCCAGAATATGCTTTTCTTTAAAGAAGGTTAATAGTCTTGTGAATCACAACTGAGTCCTGATGAAAGGGATGTCAAACTTACTAGATGTCTGTATATTTGCAAAGTACTGGAAAGCTCTCTTGACAACTTCAGTATTTCCCATGAGATAGGCTACGTTAGCTGTGTAAATAGTTCACATCATTCATCATCTAAATTTTTCTTGCAATTTAGTGCTGCTATGAAGAAAATAAAACTTCCATTTTAGATGAAAAATAGAAAAGATAAAATTGAATGGTACTCTAAATCAGACATTTCCAAACCTGGATTTATGAATATGTCTAAATGAGTACATCTCTCAGTTGCTCACTGAAGAGCTTTCCAGAGCCAATAGTCTCATTTCTTGTTCCTCCTTTGCTCATGAAGACTGTTAAACGTGATAACATTCACATGTTTCATTTTATGACATGGCTGTGAGCAGTTTTTTGAAGATCTAGATGCTTGTGAAATAGACATGTAGCATCTAAGAAATGTTCTCTATTGTTCTAAGTCACAAATGTCTAAAATTGAACCTTGACGTGAAAGATGGGCAACAACGAAACCTTAAATCCAGCTGCTTTAAGCTTTAGGTAGAGAATCAATTGGCATAAAATTGTGTGAAAGAAGCAATGTTTATACGTATTAGATTAGCTGTTACAGGTAGAATACAAAACTAAAAAGGTTTAGCAGTTTGAAGTCCTCCTTTCATTCTGAAAACAATGCAGCAAAATTGATGGTGAGTATAGGTTAAGAACTGTTGCAGATGCAATACTTGTGTTATTAGTAAGACAATGTAATAATAAAAAAGTAGAGCAAAAGTGGATCTTGGCCATGGGAAGAAATAATGCAGTAATTGAGCCATGTGGATGACAAAACTATATTACTAACAGCTGAACACAAAGAAATTACTATGGACAAATTTCTACGCTATAATTTTTTTTTTTTTGAGTCTGTAAAATTAACACCAAAGACAATTGTGAACTTTCCAGTGTCACTTTTGGAAAATACGGAAATGCATTTTTCATTCAACAGAACTTGTATATTAAATGCTTCTTTCTCTCTCTCTTTTTTTTTTTTTTGTTTGTGTTTGTTTGGGTTTGCTTGGGTTTCGGGGTTTTTTTTGTTTGTTTGCTTGTTTGCATGAGTGGTAAATAGGTTTACAATCTGTTCCTGTTCTGTAATTACTGGTCATGTAGCTCATGCCATTACAAAGAGCTAGTGTTGTTTTCGCCCAGGTACCAGCGGCACTCAGGGGACCAGACATTTGCCTACCGCAGTGTTTAATGGGTGGCTCTGAGGGCTGTGCTGTGACACACACTTGCTGCAACATCATGTTCAACATACACCCAATGAGCCAGCACTTGCTTCAGGAAAATCTCCTGCCAAGTGTGCTTGCTAGGAGCTCATTTCTAAGATATTCACACATCACGCTTACTGTGAAGTCTCAGCACCTTGCCAAAGGAAGAACAACTCTTGTCCTGAAAAAACAGATTTCTTCCCGATAATGTCACGGAATGCCTGAAAGGCTAGGGTTGGAAGGAGCTCGGGAGATCATCCGGTCCAACCCCGCTGCCAAGGCAGGGTCACCCGGAGCAGGTGACACAGGAGCGTGTCTAGGTGGCTTTGGAATGTCTCCAGAGAGGGACACCTCCCTGGGCAGCCTGTCACCAAGCCCTGTAAGTTCACAGTACAGCACCAGAAAACCCTTTCGATTATGAGCCTGCTCATCACTCATCTCCCCAAACTGGAAGCCCTGCAGACCTTCCAGCATGCCCAGCCTGTACCTGCAGAGGGGCGGGCGGTCCCTTTCCAAACAGGCTGGTGCCGCTTCCCCCGCCCTCCCTCCGGGCCGGCCGCACCACACTTACCGCTCCAAGAGGCGCGGGCAGCCGGGCCCGCTGCGGAGCGGCCGCGACGTCCCGGCCTGAAGCCCTTTGAAAATGGCNGGGACGAGCGGGTGTGCCGCAGGCCCCGCTGCTCCCCTAGATCCGAGACAAGAGGCTTCGCCTCCGTGCAGAGGGAGCTGTGCCGACAGCCCGGCCCCGGCAGCCTGCAAGAAAGATGGAGAGGGACTCCTTGCATGTAGTGACCGCAGAAGGGGCAAAGGATTCAGACTGAAACATTGGATATTAGCAGGAAGCTCTTTACTGTAAGGGCGGTGAAACAGCGGAACAGGTTGCCGAGAGGTGTGGGTGCCCCATCCCTGGAAGTGTTCAAGGCCAGCCTGGATGGGGGTTTGAGCAGTCTGGACTACTGGGAGGTGTCCCTGCCCATGGAAGGTGGTTGGAACTAGAGGATCTTTAAGGTTCTTTCCAACACAAGCACTTCTATGAATCTGTGAAATCCAGGTGTCTCAGTGTTCCTGAGAACATTGCAGCAGGTTTGTTATAAAACTCGGGAGAAAAAGCACTCATTCATTCTGGTTTTTTATTCTTGCATCCGCATCTCAGAAAACAACGTTTTATCTCTGCATGTTTATTGTACCTCTTTCTGTCCTGTACCCACCCCACTGCTATCCAACAACTTGGCAATTTCAGCAAGCTGTACATTTCCAGAAAATCTAGGTCCTGAATCCCTGGCAGCTGAAGCTCCAGGAGGAGGAAGGGCTTACATGATGTGAGAATATATGATACTACATCATACTCACTAAAAGGAAGAAAAACGTGTGCAGAAATGAAGCAACCCTTCAATGGCCAGGAGCAAAACAATGGATTAACTCCTTCAGGTATTTTCAGCTTTTTGAAGTAACACTCCACAGAAATATGATGATGAACATAGTTTAATTAAGAATTACAGCCATAGTCACATTACACCTCAGAACATGAATTCAGTCTTCTCATTTCATAAAATTCTACATCCATACTTTCTAGAACAAGGAAGGGGAAATATCTTACAGTCTTCTATGCTTACATAATTTTTAAGATGCAAAATATTAGTGAGAACAATAGTATTCTTTTGGCATACTATGAAGGTAGTGCTTACTGCTTTGAGCAAGAGAAGGGATTATAAATAATAGTATCTGAATATTAAGGGAAGGGAAAAACTGTATCCAAAGTGTTTCAGAGTTAATGCTTTCAAACAGTACTTCAGCCCAGTAGAAACACAACAAATCCCCGAAGGTTTCATTTTGCCCTGAAAGGCATTTGAAGCAGGAGTGTAACTCAACATATAGGGCAATTAATGACACACACATGGAAATCCACCTTTTAAAACCCAAAAACACTGATAGTGTTTGATTCCCTTATACACAGGCACACACTTTGATAGCTTCTCTTTCCGTTTCTAGAACTTAGTGAGACTGTGCAATACTGGAGCAGTAGTCTAAAATATCCTGTATAGTGAACTCCATAGTAATTCCTGATCCAGGGTAGCAGCGAGCTATCAGCCCTTCAAAGTGCTTGTATTGTCGTATAAATTCATCTTGCATGGAATGCCACACAACCTGCCAAAGAAAGCAAACTTTAGGAAAGGTCAAATGGCACAGTACACTACATATGTGAACTACAAAACATTGGTTCATTAATTGATTCTCAGTTCAGGTGTCATTTTACAGCTGAAGATTGCTAATAAGGTTCAACAAACAGTGCTGCTGCATAAAAAAAAAAATCGATTTTTTTACCCATTAAGTTTAAAATCTGTAATGTTGGCCTGACTCATAATAAATGTGCCAAGCATAAAACAGTAAAGAAGATGGGGAAGTTTTGCTAATTGAGGTATTGCTTTGTCTTTCAGGAAGACACCTGAACCAGAAGAGTGCTATAATTCAGGTTTCAGACTTTAAAACTCAAGTCTACTTGCTCAGTGAGTCCAGTGAGAAAGTCTACAGAGTGCAAGAAAAACATTAGATAATAAAACTATCAGAAAATAATGTAATTCAAACTATCCTGCTATAGTGCACCAGCTAAACTTCACATCAGTTACCTGTTCATTAAGATCTATTTCCAGTATATTTTGTAGAAAAGAGGGCACCCATTAATGGTCAGTTAGGGAATCACAAAGGAAGTTTCTGAATTTTATCTCTTCCACTCTGGTTCAAATCAGTATTAAATAAATAGAAACAGAATGGGATTATAAAAAAAAACAAAAAAACCAAAAGCTGCACTGAAAATTCATGGTTTTTTTCAGATTTATATTGAACACAGAATACAAATGCAAAAACAGTAATAAAAAGCCTCTGTGTAAATAGTATAAGGTTTTTAAAAGACGATTTAGTTTACCTGAAGTAAGTTTTCTTCTTCACAGAGATGTTTATCTACCTTCTTGTAGAGGTTATCCAATCCCTTCTTCACTTCTTTACCAGGATATTCCTTTATAACTTTACGAAGCTCTTGTTTATTAAAAGCCAGCTGATAGCTTACTTCTTCCTCTCGTATACCTTGTGCCACACGAGCTTCAACACCTTCAAAAAAATGCTAACAAGAAGAAACAGCATTAGTCACTACCACAAATCCAAGCTAATTAACTTAATTTTACAAGGATATGTGTGGTTAAGTCTTTACTTCATAACAATCGTATTTTCCCAACTTTTGTTTTTTAATTGGGCATGAAGTAGTGCCCAGCCATAAACTTAAAACACAGCCCAACAATACAGCACTTTAAGTACTAGCATAAAACTGAAATCGATCATTTCTAGAAGCAATTGAGCTGTTCTTTGCAACCTTGTAACTCATAATCAATCAGCTCGAAATCCTCAATTCATGAGCTTATAGCTAGGGATCCAAATATTGGATCTTTTGAATGAACTCATTAAGCACCTGAGCATCTTTACTTAAACCATAATTAAACAACAGCGTATTTGTTCACAACTGCCCTCCCCAGTCACTGCCATTGACCACTTTTCTCAATATAAAGCATTTTAGTAAATAGAGGCAAGTATTTCCATGAACATGCAGTGATAAAGAGATCAAATAGTGCAAACTAAACATTCAAAAACTATTTTGTACCTTTTAAATAAATACTTAAATATACTTACATTTAATTTCTCAAGAGGCTGTCCTAGTGAATAGATTACATAAGACTGAAGATGGTCAGTGTATTTCTGTTTGGCTTCTTTTTTCTCAGCCTCCAGACAAGAAATTTTCAAGCGAGAAAGTGTTGCAAAAATATGATGGAAGTTCTCCATCATGACCACATCCCTGGGTGTTTTCTGGCTTTCATTAGCTACTTTCTCAACTGAAAGAAACAGGAAGCAGAATACTTAAAGAACCAAAAGGACAACCAAATTCAGAAAAACATAACCATAATACTATCAAAAAAGGAATTTTGAATTTCATATAATTAATTAACATTTGTATGAGTAATTGTCACAATTGCCACTAAATAAAACACTATCTAAGAGCCTTCAAAAGAAGTAACAGATACATACAGGCTCTAAGATCATGAAATTTGTATGGCAAAAAAAGTCACCTATAAAAAGATACAAAGTAATTATTATGTATAATGTCATTTACAGATGTGAGGAACAAGTCACATTCTGGGGAGTCTTAGAAGCATGCTTTCAGTATCCCTATTAAATTTCAAATGATAGAACTATTTAAGAGAAGTCCCAGAAAAACCAATTCCCAGCTTCCACTAGCACAAAATTCTTCAATAAGGTAGTGAGATTTTTTTAAGATGTATTTCTCTGTCTCATTTTTTGCTTATTAGTGTTAGGGTCAAAATTATTGTCAGCCCTTAGATTTAATATTAGAAGTGGATAATCCTGGACATAGATCTTTTACTTCCCCCTCCCCCCGCTGAACAAAAAATCCTCAAAAAAACAAAAGGCAGGCAAAAAAAATTCCACCTATCCCTCCCTTACTACACCTAAAAGTGGGCTGACAGAAGATGGCTTCACCCAACACAATTAAGTCTCTGTGCCTGTTCATCCATTAATCATTTTGCTGAGCCTACAGGATGCCCATCACAAAAGTGATCCAGGGCACTGGAGTATCAATAACGATCACAAATACATTTCAGTCAAAACTCTGAACTGCCAACTAGGAAAAGCCTGCTACTGCCAATTTTTGTTCTTCCTATATGCATTTTTGCAGGAAAGAAAAAAAGTCCAGAAACCACTTGCCTCTCCCTCTTCAGAGTCTTAACCACTTCCCTCTGTCACTCTCAAAGTTACTTTACAGGTATGTGAAGGGAAGTATCTACTGTTCTGTCTTAAAAAGTGTATTACAATCAAAAGGATTACACTTGCTCACTTACCAATAAGAGACAATCAAAATTTCAGCATAGCCTTAAAAAAACTCATTAGTTAATTGGAGCAAAATTATAAACAGGAGGAAACAATTATTTTAGTAACTATGACAGCCTCTGAAGACCTACCACTGACAAAGACCGCTCTAATAAGTTTTATATAGGCTTTATCTAGATCTCCTCGTCGTTCTGCATTTTTGAAAATTGATTCAGCAAGGGCTGCAAACTCTTCAAATTCAGCAACAAACGGAAGGATCCCAACTTTACTCTTCTTTGAGATTTTTACTTCATCCATCTGCTTCATCTGATTACTCTTTAATTCAAAAAAAGAACAGATGTTAGGCTCCAGATCATGTAACAACTATTAACAGAAAAATGCAGACATACTGAAAAACTGATATTTATCCAAACATAGAAATAATTCTTTCAATTGGTACATCTATTTAGTCTTTCACCTCTTTAAATTTGTTATGTAAAATGATTGGAAAGAAAAAGGAAAAATGGGCTTTTATTCTCCTTTGTTTACTTACTATTAAGAAAACATCCAATGAAGAAACCCCAAATTTATGCACCAGAAGCAATTAACAATTTTCATTTTATAATCTAACGAGGAACAACTTCACTTTTCTGATTCAGCCAACCTAACAATTCTTTCTGCTGCAGGAAGTTTCTTTAGTCTTCTATTGAAATTTTATTTCTGAGTATAATTTTAAATAATCAGCTTCAAAATATTTTAAGCACCAAACTGTTCAAGAATGGTTAGTTTTCTGTTTGCCTAGAGTCAAATTACATTTATGACAATAAAACAAAGTTATACCAACAACTATGTTTTCACTTAACTTGCCATATTTAATATAATGGTCATAACTGTATCAGCAAAAGGAAGTTTCAGAGAGTAGAGGCCACCTCTGCTACTGCCAAAAGACCTCACACTCTTTTAAGTCCACAAGGTTTGGTCTTGGCAAGTAAAAGAGGCAGAGAGCTATATTTTACTTACTGGACTTTGGTAATCTCAGTGGAAGTACAAATTTGAACAAACAACTAAAAATGTCAAGTAGCTCACAGCTGTGAATGAGTGGCCTTTTTTGTTACAAATAGCTACTTATTGAAGAAAACTGCAATGTAGAGTAAAAAGGAAACACAACCACCATTTTTTTGAAGGCTTGGCCAGTAGAAGAGCAATAAAGTTACGAATTTTCACTTCAAATTTAAAGCAAGAATTTAACTATAAGGAAATGTAAAATGAAACGTGGTAGGAGTGTGCTTCCTATATTATAATAGTTAGCTTAATCAGAATAACTGAAGAACTTACAATGCACTTATCAAAGTTCCTTTTGACAGTCACCAAAACATTTCCAAGTGTTGTGCTGAGAAAGGACGCAGGGTCCACATTTTGTGCTGTCCATACATGATGACTCATCTTAACTAACATATATAGGGAATTAAAGCTATCAATCTTGTCCCCCAGTGCTATAAGGTTATTCAGCTCAGGTTCAATACAACGAAATATTTTTGTCATCATTTGTCGGATCATGTCCTTCCTATTAAAAATGCATAAGAGAAAAAAACATTACTCTGACAGTTTACTAGGCTATTTTACATGTTTTTTGATATATTTATTAGATAAAGTAGTCTCATTTGCATTGAACAAGTCTCACGGTTTTCAGAAAGTTGTTAAGGGAAGAAATGTCAATGCCACACAGTAAAAATCAATAGTCACAGTTATAAAATATTCCAAAAAGTATTTCCTGTATGGAAGCTGCCACACACTCTCGGAACTTTACTAAGCATATTTTCTGTATTACAGTGCCTAATTTCAATCTGCAAACTATTAAGAGAATTAAACAACTATAGAAACACCCATCCTATATACAAAAATTATTCTATTTACTGAGACACTCAGCATCTAGGTTTAATGTTCACTATTAACTTTCACTGAAAGGAAATAATTTCTGATTTTAGAGAAAAAAGTTTTATATGCCAAACTCAAACATAGATTAAAGAATCAATAATAAAAAACAGCAGCACATACTCAGATGATACTGATTGTGGAACACCCGAAGTGTATGAACGAGATAAAGCTGCTCCATCCATTTCCTCCACTTCATTCTGGAAGACCAAGGAATGTATGTAAAGATTTGTCTCCAATTCTAAATCTAAGCAGTTACTATATCTGACAAAACCAATATAAGTGGCAGCTCAGTAGCCCCCCAGCCCCTGCCTCCAGAGTAGAAAAGGCAGCAGTTTACAAAGTTCTAGTGATTTTACAGTTTTGTTCCATTGAATACAATACTTTCCACAAATACTCCCCACTGTTTTCCTGCATAGCATGATGAAGTGCTTTTTGTGATCTTATAAGGAGACAAAGCCATGGCAAAGGAAATATGTCAGTCCTTTCATAGATTTTGCATTGGTCAGCCAAAAATAAAGATCTGGCCAGTTCATGAATAATTATTTATTACCTGGATCATATAATCACCAGATAAATTCCAAAGTTCTCTTTTAAACAGGTCTCTTTTGAGGCCAGGTCAAAATTTTTACTTGAGTGACAGAGAATGCAAGTCATACCGCTGTTGTTCCCGAGGTGCTCTGATGTTGTTGTAGTTTGAAAAATTTACTAATGAAGTCCTGTTCCGCCAGACACAGAGGCTCTAGTTCACTTAATACTTGCTCAAAAATCTGAAGAAAGCCAAAATCTTTTATCAACACACCAAATACTATGGACAGGTAGCAATAATAATTTTAATTGTTTGTTGCATATACTTTCTCCCTTCGCTAAGCTTTAGAAGACTTACTACTAAACAGAAATGGAAACAGCTTATATCTTTAAAAGCAACAGCTTCATCTTCAACATAGTCCTTTCTTATCCAAGTAATACTGTGAAGAAAAGAGCCACCTATGTTTTTCCACAACTAGAAGTTTTCTAGTTACAGCCTGAGGCACTTTTGTGCTATAATGAAAACATTCACATTTTAATAGTAAGTGATGGGTTCTGCCACCGTCTTTTCTGCCTGGATTGCTGAGTGGCGGAAGACAAAATTAAAAGCCTCAAGGAAGAAAAACAGGTCAACTGTGTACGTAGAAGATCACTGCAAGTATCTAAAGATTAAGACATGCAATAATTTACATAAATTAAACTACTCTAGCTGCATAGCAAATTCTCATTGATGAAAATTCCCATAGGAAAAGAACCCAAACAACCTAGTAGGTCAGCTCAATAGCTTACAACTCTGTGTATATTAAGTCAAATTCATATATCTCCAATGGGTGTGAGATACAAGTGAGAAGTTGAAAATAGTAGCACAATAACTGTATAAACTTGTTTTAATAATTTAGCTTTTCAATTCTAGACAAGTTGCTGCTACATGTTTGTAATAACAGTTAATATTGTTTCAGGCACATATTTCCTCCCAAAAAAAAGAGACTGAGCAATGATTTGAAGGGGTCAGAAAAAAACCCAGTCATTTCCATCAAACAATTCAATAGAGAACAACAAAACTGTTTTCATCTCGAACTGGTAACTGCACATTTTCCTTCCACAGCACTGAGGAGTTAATTCCACAAGAGATGATGAGAACTGTCACTTTTGAAGGTTTGGGAAAAAAAGTCAACAGATGCTGACGACAGCAGGTTTTAAAACAGGATGAGGACACTCCAATAATAACTTAGTGCTATTGGTTAAAGCTGAAAACTGATGATAACTGATGTGAAAGCACTATAAATAAAATTTATATTGGTGAGGGTCACGCTCAAATCCTGGCTAAAGTTCTTGTCTTCCTTACCTTTCACTTTTGCTTACATACTGGCAAAATATAGAACACTGAATGTCTGTACTGAGAAAAATAAAGTCAGTGGAGAATCCATCAGTTTCATTTCTATTTGCTTGAAAACGCCTATTTGGCTTAAACTTAATAAACCACTTTTTATGCTTGATATTCTTTAAAGATCACACACAGCATATAAAAGAACTAAAAATAATCTAATAATCTGAGAATAATACTGTGATCTACACATTTCCTAGGAACTGCCTTTATTAGATGTATGGTACATACAAACTTTGAAATTGGCATGATTTAAGATTTAAAAAGTACAGATTTCTGAACCATACAAGAAGGATATGTAAGATGCTTCTAATACAAAACTAAGCAGGAATCCTATGTAATATTTTGGCTTTACCTTATCAAATTTTGTTCTGTCAGCCACATCCAAGTCAGAGGCAGACATGTTTCCCATGTCTAACAGTGACGATGACTGAGATCTACGGTTTCCTGAACTCTGAACAGAGAGTTTATTTAGACTAGAGGTAGACCCAGTCAACTTTCCAGAACTTCCATGAAGACCTGTGAAATAAAGACACTATGAAGGAGGAAAGTGAAGGCAGAATAAAATACTGAAGAACAGGTTTGTTACAGAACATATGAGATTAAGATTTGCTAGTAGTCCTATATCAAAATCAAATAATTTTTGTCTAAGCTATAAATGCTTTTGCTATAAATGTATTCTTTTCTCATTACAAGGTACCAGATTATTCAGCAATTTTCAAAGTACAATATAACTATATAAACTCTCATTGAAAAGTATGGGAAAAGGTATAAAAGGAACAAAACTCTGAAATACAGTAACTGGGATTGAAGACTTGAAAGCTAAAATCAGTTATGATCTTTGTGAATGTATTTTGGGCAAACGCTGCCGCAAGCAGAAGAACTGAACCACAGGAGGGAAAAAAAATAAAGTTTTATATACACACAAGTACTTTTTCATCTTGACCTTGATCTTTCTGCTGTTAACATCCTTTTTTCTACAGTTTGTACCAGCTATTTTGCTGGATCTACAACCCCATAGTAACTCTGCTGCTAATGCTCTCTGTTCCTTTTGATCATAATTAATGTTCAGTTATTTCTCCATGATATTATTGGGCCTTCTCCTAGGAGTATGTATTTTCTTTCTAATTTATTTTTCCCCCAGATTTTTCAGAAATGTTGTACCAGGACAGAGAACGCTAGTAACAAAAAAGACCAAAAAATTATCAATATCTGATCTCCAAGTAAACATCTCATATCTAAGCCAAGAAGAAACTTAAAAGCAATCCTGCAAGTTTCATTTAATTGCTGTGTTGGTATCTAGTCAAGGGGCACAAGACAAAATCTATGGATCTAATCTAAATTGTCACTACAACCTACTGGAAGAGTGGAAAACTATGACAAGCTCTCAGGCACAAACATTTTTACTGTCAACTAGCAGCATGGGAAAACCAAAAGATATTGCCTTTACATGCAAACCTTCTCAAATTCTATGTTGGGACTAACAGCTGTGCTCCCTTTTTGCCTTGCAAGCCCAATGATTCTGCTAATTTTATTTCATTCTGAACAGAGTGCTTCGGTGTTGGTAGATTCTCCCTGATGCAGCACTACATTGTAACATCAACACACATGCATTGACAATACCAACTAATGCAACTAGTTATACTCACTCTCAGTTTCCTGTTTGACAGCACTTTCTTTTCGAGGCAGTGTAGCTGGGATGGATTAGGTTGCAAGCATCAAAGACAAAGACAAGTTAAAATGCAGTTTGCACAAACCATGCACAAGATGCAAGTTAAGCTCTAACTGGAAAGAAACATGCGGAGAACTATGAGCAGCAAGTAACTACATTGCAAACACATTTAGTTGGAGAGGTACTATTCTAGAAATTCAGTAACTAAACTACACGGAAAACAGAGTAAGTTTCTAGGTACTAAAATTTGCTTTTTCTGATATAGGATGTTCAAAGAGCATTTTTGGTAACATGTATTTGAGTTCTCCCAAATTGAGAATTCCATTAAATTATGGTTTTGTCAGACTCAGTTTCCAAGAAAAATCATTATATCAATAATAGACTTGAAGGAATTAAAATGTGCTTATATACTTTTTTAACTGAGTCAAAGATACTGTCCACCTCTTGTAATTTAAAACACATACACCGTATTACTGCAAAATAATTAATATCGACAGTAAGACTGGCTAACCTTTTCTGTTTTTTGCAAATCAGGATGTTTACGTAGAGAACATATCTTTTGCATTCATGCTGCACCAAAAACAGATGACTGCAAATTTGGAGAGGATGAAAATAATAAACATATAGCAAAAAATTTTACAAAGAAGTTTTTATATTTTTCCTGGATTTTTTTCAGAATTGAAGTTTCCTCAAATGGACTTCAATATGAAATTTAAAGTAAATGAGCATTTGTAGAAAATACAGAATCCCTAGAGTAAGAGGCATTTGCATACATACACTAAAAGCAATATGTAGTATTAAAAAGATCTTGATGAGGATGGATGCTACAAGTCCCCCAAAATGGAGCAGGCAAGCAGAACCTACTGTAATAGAATGAGTAGATACTTCTAAATGCCACAAACATGTCTTAAATACCAGATGTTCTCAAGTATGGAACACTACTGATAATTATAACATCAAATTCGAATTTAATTCAGCCTAGTTTTTAGAGCTTGGGGGTTTTGGCAGATTTTGAATAAAAAAGGTTTAGGCATGACATTCTTGGCATATGCAACTGTCATGCATTGGTCCCACTTCTTCATCATCCTCAATTTCTAAACACGTGGGACTTATTCCAGAATGTGAAGAACTACAAAGATCAGGCCCTGGACAATCAGGGGAGCCTTAGTGGCTTTTGACAAGCTACATCATATAAACATATGACAATAGTAGCACTCTTTCCAACACTGACTTTATGGTATTTAAGTATCAAAGTCTTGGCTTCATCAGAAAAGGAAAAAAAAAAAGAAAAAAAGACTACTTAAGACAAGTGTGAATGCTCATGACCCAGGCTGGGTTTTTTTGCCATAAAAATGCAGACAAAGAACCTTGCGCTAGCACAGAATGCCAGAATTCTCCCAGCATCCCCTCTGCGTTTGAGGCATTCAAATAGCAGTGCTATTCCCAAAGCACAAAAAAAAGGCAAGAACACACACCAACACAGCTTGGAAACAGGTCATCTTTAGTGTCTGAGTACAACTGGAGCATTAATTATGTACCTACACTACTCCTTAAACAAGTTTACTGCTACTAAGTGATGTATTTTGAATAAATGTGCAATTAGTAATACTACAATCACTACAATGAACACAGACGCCTTTGAAATTAGCACACCCTTATAAGCTGTTACAAAATAAATAAATTTCCACAAATACATGACAGACATCTTCTCAAGGTGCAGCTTTTATTCTGGTGAATTGAAGGACCCCTTTCTCTAAAATGCCTGATTGCTCCATAACATTTTCACAAATTAGGGAACTGCTACAAAAACTGTCTCTTCACAAATACAAATCACAAAACAAGTGTAAAGACAAAGCGTTTAGAATGTTTCACAAATCAAATTGTATTAGACTACAGGTACGTTTTTTCTTGCAGCAAGACTGCTTTTCAAGATTTATGAATTTAAATGTTCTGATGATGACACGGCACCTCTGGCTTTCCATGTCCAACAGCTTGCCAAAACTCATCTTTCCAGCCTTCCCCTCTCTCAAACAAGCCTTACCACCCTCCTGCTTTCTTCATTACATTCTTCTCATTTCTACCATCAAACTTCAAAGCATAAATTCAGGACCCAAAAAGGGCTTGGCCGAACTTACTACTTTCAGCTGCGCACAATTTTGGAATTCAGAATTTGCAAACTGGTGAACCGTGGCAAATATAAATAGTTCAAACAAGCTTTGAAACACTGTACCTCAAAATACAGAGCAGACAATACATAAATACACCTAGACCACTGTTGTTTTGTAAGTATACAAATTTTTTTTTTTAAGCTTCACTTCCAAATTCACACTAGACTAATCCTGGCAGGAACACATACTCCCTTAAATATAAATACCTACATGTTAACAAATGATGATTTCTAGTCTCAGGCTACAGAGGTAAATCCCTCTGAAAAAGTCCATTAAAATACCTAAGTTTATTAGGCAGAATTAGCATTAAAACTAGCTTCTTAAAAATCCACCCAGAATTTATTAAAAGCAGAAATAACAGCAGAAGGAACACACAACAATGCTGGCGAAATTTCCATTAATTACAGGAGTTATTTTTCAGATTTGTTCAGGTAATAAAGTGGCATAATTCAAGTAATAAAGAGTGAGCAAAGATTTGAAAACTCAGAGAAATATTGTATTTTATACTTCTATTTTGACCAATTTCACAGGATTTAATATGTGCTACTTTGGCCTTATGGAAGTCAGAAGTTTTACCAAGCATATTTTTCATCCAACTACTTCCATCTTGCCAAAAGTAAAGAATCTTAAACCATTACAAAATTAGCCCTAGGTATTGTAGTGCAAATGGTAAAATTCAAAGTAAGATATGTGTCTTCTGGAAGCTTACCAAACTTTTTTCCTTCTCTGGTTGTGCCTGTCATCTTGATCTTGGCAACTTCAAAGAAATCTTTTATTTCCCTTTCATAAAGTCGTGATAAATAATCCATATAATTCTTAAAAGAAAAATGTAAACTTAGTTAACAAGTATTCATACAGTTTTTCTTCCATTATAGGTAAATAATTCTTAAAAACCTGTGAGTTTTGAAAAACCAATAAACTGGTTTTGACTACGTAAGCCTATGTATTTATACAGCATGCACAAAAATGTATAATTGATATTTAAGCAGCTTATATTCATTTTCATAGTGAGTTCACTGCACATTAATCAGAAATTTCTTCTTCTCCTCCATAAGGAAAAATATGCAATGCAGTACATCAAATAGGATTACCAGTGATGGAGGATCACAGAGTTCAATTCAAGGGTAGAATGGAGAGAATTCAACACCATTCTCTGTACCCTCTTTTATCAGATGCTTACTGTGCCCCCAAAAGCACATATAAATATGTAATCCTCACATTTTCTTTAGTAGAAAATCACAAAGATGTCAACCATTCACTATCTGCCTTACACAAGGCAAAGAAATAACTATTTAAAAGCCATTTTAAAAGCCTAATTTAAATCTTCCATTTAAGAATGACAGTACTTTAATTAAAAAAAAAAAACAAACAAAAACAAACCAAAACAACTTGTTTTGTAAGGACTAACTTCTCCTTGACGTCTACCTGAACATTTTGTATACTTCTGTAGTAATTGTTTTACTCCATGTTACTTTTAAAGAGGTAGTTAAAAGTTACATACAAACAAGGGAAAAATGTTTCTATTTAAGCTACTGTAGAAGAAACCTCTGAAGTTTTTGACACTCCCAAGTGAACTGAAGGTCTGTTGAAATAGAGATGTCACACAGGCAGTAAGCACACCAATTTGAAATTAGCTTAATTATTTTTAACTAGGCTGTAAAACAGCAAACTTGTTTTACACCAACATTAAGATAAATATCCTATGATACTTCAGAATTGAATGTTTGAGGAAAAATCTAACAAACAGAGCAGGATACCACAAATGCTAAAAAGTAAAGTTACTTATTCCAAAAGGAACAAAAAAAGAGCAGTGATATTACATTTAATATACAGCAATATTAAAATAACACATACATACACACAGGCAATTCTTTCAACTCTCATGCCCAGACTATTATGTACATTCTTTAGCACTATTTGAGCACTTCACATACCTTTGTTAGCCCTTCATATTTTCCATAATCTGTGTTCTTGAGCCACTCCATCAGTTTAGCATATCGAAGTAAATCTCTGTGAAATGGATGATGATTGGGTAATGTCAATTCAGCAGAGTGCTGGGCAAGAGTGGAACTCTGATCGTGACCCTTGATAAGAAAAAGTATTAAAGTAAATCTGGAAGCATTGCACAGACATACTAGAAGTTTCCTGAAAAACTTAGTATAAAGACAGCATCTCATTCAGACAAACAGAAAAGCCTCAAAATATCTTGCACAGGAGCAAGGTCTAGAGATGCAGACTGAAAATGACACCTAACGTAATACAGACACCAAGTTATTACAGTCGGGGCAGGTAATGCACCTTAATAAGCTTGTTCATTTTAAGGCTTTTTGTCTTCAGGGTGAGTCACTTTGGCACTTTTTGTACAAGAATGCAATGTACACCTGAATGAAGATTTAATAAGTGTTCAATTGTTCCTGAAAAATTTTAAGAGATTATCACATTATTCCTCTAAACAAAAATAATAGCTGCTTCTGTTTAAAGATGTTTTTCCCACACTCAAATTTCAAGTCCCCAGTAAATGGGTGGCCTGGGTGTTAATGATGAGCTTTACACCTCTCCTCTGAAAGTCTGCTCCAATTCAACATACTTTAGTCCACTTTAGCCCAGCCTTCCTTGATTAAATCTTAAAAACATCAATGCACACACATTCTCTCTCCCTCCGCACAAACATACGCAACACAGTGAATGTTTACTTGAGTTAAACAGTTTACAACATGCAGCACAGACCACTCCATTTAACACAAGCTACTAATTTCATGTTCCTCCTTTAAGCAAAGAGCCCACCAAATTACGGCATCAACATATGATTTAGCTATTTTAAGCTTTCACTTGCTTTAACTCACAAGCTTCCTGAGTAATTTGGGGAGAGCAAGCAAGGTAACACCTGTGAAGCCACACAGCAGAACACACAATCACTATGCCTGGGTTAAAAGAATGGAGGATAAGACTTAATTTCCAAATGGCTTTAATATTTTCTGCCAAGTCTTTTTTACATGTGCTTGCAGTAAATACAGCAACAGAACTTTTATTAAGTACAGTTTGTGCCATTGCAGCACACAAAGATTGTCCTAATTGGTCTCCAATTCCTGCATCACACACAGGTGGTTTACGCAGGTCAGTCGATAATTCCTGAGAGAGGAAGCATTTCTGGACAGTTCCATCTTGGATATGTTAAGTCAGCAGAATAAGCTATACTGTTTAAAAACTGCCTTTGCATGTCTTCAAGTTGGAACAGAAGCCAGTTTGGATCATAGAGTCAAAACTAAAGCGATTTTGTCTTAACCTTTTTCTGTTGTACTGAATACTAATCATTTCAAGCCTTTGGCTAGAGAAAGCTCCAAAAGCTTCCAGAATACATTCACAGACTTCTTGTTTAAAAAAAAAAAAATCTATTATTTTATTTGTAAATTACTAACTTTTATTAAGCAATGCAACATGAACACTGCCAGCTTCTGGATAAAGCTGAACTGCTACATACAATCATAGAACGGTTTGGATTGGAAGGGACCTTAAAGACCACTGAGTTCCAGCTCCCCTGGGATGGGCAGGGACACCTTCACTAGACCAGGTTACCCAAAGCCCTATCCTTGAAGGACTGGACTTGAACACTTCCAGTGAGAGGGCATCCACAAGTTCTTTGGCAACCTGTTTCAGTACTTTTTTGTATCCAACATGAACATGAACTTACTTTGAGCCCAGTTCTTTTAACTACATAAACTGAGACACAAATAGACCCAAAGAAACAAGTCCTGGCCAGCTTCATTTAGTCTCACAGACAATGGAGAAGGATAACAGCGTAAATTTCACTTATAAAAAAATCCTGTGGTCTGACTTCTACGAAAAGCTAACTTTCATACTGCAATTATTGGAACATATAATTTAGAAATGGAATCCAGCCAGTATTAGCAACACAGCTGCTGTTGTGATTACCGAGGTCATACTCAACACTGTGGGCATACATTTGGGCATACACATAGCAAATATTTTCAACAAATCTTTTGATATGCTTCCATGAAAATGAGATTGGAGAAACTCTCTCTCACCCCTGGTTTGTTACATTCCTACAGCATGCATTTTTAATGTTCAAGTTCATTATAGTTTAACATATTTTACCTGGTAGCTTTCATCAACTACGTCGGTCCAAATGCTCATTCACATTACTGCTAGGAATTACTCAACTATCCAAATTTTTGTTGTTTCTTTCATCTAACAATTTTATTCATATCCCTTTATTACACACTACTTTTCTAGTTAGTAGTTACATTCTTCATAAATCTACATGACAAATTCCCTGACAAGGTAAATTTCTCTCTCTAGGCCAACTTTTCCACAGGACTAGCCATTACGGTTACAGTAAATTATGTTGTGCTGAAGCCTGTTCTAAAACATTATGGAGCTTCTAGATGTACCTTTCCCACCTTTCCCACCTAATTAATAGGCTTTCTCTTGTTACACATAAATGTACACCGTTACCAAACACACCTCAAATTTGTTATTCAACTATTTCATAGTTTCAAAGTTTCAACCTACTTCATATTTCAAAGACAGAAAGCCCCGAGTTGCCTTTAAATTGAGTGCTGAACATCTTTGAAGTAATAAACACACAGGTTAATCAATTATTAGTATTACACAATAAAGACAACTATGTTAACTGTTATTAAACAGTTTTTAACGCTGCAGGCAATCCAAAGTTGCATTTCTGTTTAAAATTTTTAATATTTATTCTTATTTTAATGTAAAGGAGGTGAAGCACTTTAGTACCTTACAACAGTAGTTTGAATCAAGCATTGAGTTATTTAGCTTTTCAAAAAATAAAGAATAATTCCATACTTTCAAGGAAATATATTTAGGCCCAAGTGTCAGTATAACTGTGTTTTTCTGTCTAATGACTTCCAAATCAGAACATCTTACTTATATTAGCAGCTACCTAGACACCATCGTGTTTTCATTTTAATTTAGAATTCTTTACCTGAATCTTAGTTTTTTCTGAAGTACTTTATCCTTTTTATGAAACATTCTAAATAAATAATGCAACTCTTCAGATGTTAAAGGTAACGAAGTACTGTAGTTGGAATTTTCAATAACATCAGACTAAGAAATTGCTACATTCCTCAAACTAACAAAACAAGCTCATTTTAGTAAGAGAACACAAAAATCTCTTATACCTCCAACACTTAAATCTGTACCTCAAAATGTAGTACAAAACCTCTTTTTTCCCCTCTTTTACAATAATAAAAAAGCTTTGCAGAGTCTCATCTCTTGCAAGTAATGAACTCTTCCTGTTTAAACTTAACAGCAAAGTCCTATTTTTTATCCATTGATTAATACCTCACAGGAAACAGCAAGCCAAAACTTTTCAGAGGGCGAGTTTGAAAAACAATGTGAGGCCACTACTACTATCAGAATTTTAAAAAAGTAAACTGCCAATTGGTAATAGCATTCTCAATAACACTGAAGAGTGTCTTAAGAATAAGAATTTCATCTAATACACATCATATTATACAGTAATAATAATCTCCTACCAATTTTTAACAATAAAGTTCTCAGAAGAGAACATCCAAAAGACATTCTGTTAAACGGCCACTTCCAATATTCCAACTTTGTGGATGCATTTACACAGGACTTACACAACATAGCTCTGACTTGCTCATTTGAGGCTGGGGCACACAGACTATACTCAATTGTTCAAAATATGGAAAGTGACAGAGGAAAAATACCTTCTTAAGAAGAGAAGCTAAAGGCAAAATAATTAATATGCTGTGGAGCTGGAATTCTTCTGCAAAGTGAAGAAAATGTAGGAAGCAGTTATCTTTGCCATAAAAAGCCAGGCTGGTGCACTAAATGTAATTTTCTATACAGTTACCCAGTGTACCTCAATTCCATTTTCTGCACACAGTCTAATACGTAAAATTTAGAACTTTTAAACTTTTATTGTGCTAATATGCATAAAACCAGAATTACTATTTTTTATTTAAATACATTGCAATTTCACACAATTGCAGTATCTCTACTGTTGTACACATATTAAAGTTTCCTGAAAATATTTTTCCTCCATACATCTCAATCTGTCTCTCAGCAATTTCTGGGGATGAGATCAGAGGAACATTAGCTCATAAACAAAGCTTAAGGGCTGGCAAAAATAATACATAAAATGAAAATGGATGTAAGTCTGATGCTCTGTAATCAGTAAGGAAAAATTTCTTTTTGCGAGGTCAAAAATGCAGCTGCTAGTTAGATAATTCAAGCTCAGTAAAAAAATTAGTTAGAAAATCTTGTATCAAACTCAATGTACTCACTGGAACCGAATGATAGGAGGACCTGTTATAGAGCTGAAGGAGGGTCTGAGTAAACTAATTGAAGATAAAAAACACATAAATTAAAAACTGAGGCTAAAAAAACCACCCAGACTTTAGGAAACAAGTGTCAAGACAGTGTTTTGTGAATATTTCAAGTTAAGGAACAAAACCAAGGTTCAGACATTTTACTGTGTATGTTTGGTTTTGTTTCAGCTTTTTCTTTATGGTACTTGAAGTCCACATAGCAAGAACTTCCATGTTTTCAGTCTCTAACATCCTTAAAAAAAGTCAATGCTTTTTCCTAACTAATCAAGCTTTACAGTTAAAATAAATCCTTATATATCACATAATCCATTTAATTCAGATAGCAAGCCCATTAAAAAGAGATGTTTGGGGTTTTTTTTAAAGGTAAGAGACTTCTGTAGGCAATTAGTTTGGGATGTTCAGCAATATTCTGCCTGAAGAACTTCTAGCATTTACTGATTACAGCACAGCATATGTCCAATTTAGACAGATTGTTTTTCTTCTCCAGAAATGTTTGTGACCAAAAATTTCATATTCAATAGTAAGAAATAATACCTGCTGAACAAATACGCTGTTCAAATGACTGGCAAGCCTCCGTGCAAACTGCTCACGCAAGTCACTAAACCGCTGCTGCTGCTGCTTCACTGCGTGAAGCATATCATGTCCTACAAACAAAAAGGACTTTAGAGTGTACAAAATACAGAGTAATGTATTGTATATGGGAACCAAGAGGACCAGAAGTTACAATTCCCTCAATCTACAGGAACAAAATCTGACACTAAGTGTAAAGGCACTACCATAATAAATTTTGTTTGTTACACCGTAGTATAAGAGAAACATTACCTGGACGAAGAGCAACATTCATACACTGCAGAAGAGCATCTGCTGCATTAGTGCAGGCCTCAATGCCTCGAGAAGATGTCAGATCTCCCTCCTGAAGGGCCTTTATATGACCCTTAGCCAGATCCATGTGGTTCTACAAAATAATGGATAGTATTGTCCATAAGCCAGAAGCAGGTTAGTTTGCTATGCTAGTGAACCAAGAGGGATAAATACAATTTCATCATTATAATTTACTGAAATTAGTGCAACACTGCAACACAAAAAAAGCTCATTATTTTAAAGGAACCTCATGCTAAACCTCATGCCTAGAAGAATTTTATACCTGAACAACCATAGTAAACATAATAAAAATGCTTACCACTAAGAACTCTATCTCTGACAGTAGTTTAACATTATTTGTGTTGCTGAGATGAATTAGGTGGTTGCTTTCTGAAATTTGATCCATTTGCTCTTTTACACTCTGAAGCATTTCTTCATAACTGCTCAGCTTTAGTTCAATTTGGTCAACTTCCTTGAGAGCTTCATCCAACAACTTCATCAAGATATTGACCTGTTTCTCTGAGGCCATAATGGACTGGATATTTGCCTGTACAGAAAATAAAGCCACATTTTAAAAGTAATTTTTCTGTCTCAAAAGCATTCTGATATCTCCTTTTCCTTCTCTATTGCTCTCAGATAAACAGTTTCCAAAGCTCTTGATGAAATCAACAAAATAATATAAGCCACAGTGTTACTGAACACAGAAGTTCCTCAATCTATGACACTTCCGTATTTCAAAAAGATAAAATATAAACCCAGAACTTTGCTCAAGCTTTTAGAGCTGAAGTTTTGATCTGCAGAAAAACAAAAAGCCAAACAGTAGTCTGTACAATACCAGAACATTTTTAGTTCCAAAAAAACCAAAGGAGATGATAAGGTCAGATTCTCTGTTGCGAGATCAGCCATCTCTGTGACAGCAGCCATTTTCAAAATATACAAGAAACACACGACTTGACAATTTGAGGAGGTTGCTGATGGTTCCCCCAAATCTGTATTCCCTACATCTCCTTAAGATTTCCAAGTGACCTCTTGAAAGTTGGGTTGTTTAAAAATATTTACATTTAAGTGTGTGGCAGACCACGTTAAGTACCTTTTCAAAGAATGCTTTGTGGTCATTATCAGAGAGAACAGTTCAACATGTTGGCACACCGTACATTAGAAGGAATGATTACCCCATCTAACACTTGTAGCTCTCTTGACAACTTCTCTGCAAAGGCTTCAGCATTAGAAATAGCATATTCACACCCTTCCATCATTATTTCAATATCCTGTTCCTCTCTTGCATTTAACTCCTGGTATTCATCCACAGCTTCTTCATCACCTCCTGCTACACTTTGATTCTCTCCACTTGGAACAGATTCTTAGGTAGAGAAGGAAAAATAAAACGTGTTATCAAGTCCAGAAAGTCACAACTATTTTAGGAGTACTTAAGTAAGTTTAACTACCTGTAAGTAAATTAATCCATTAAACAACTCTCCTAACAAGCACCTGCTACCTATGAACACTTTTTTCAACTCTCAGTCTTCCACACACTTCACTATGATTTCGGTAACTGATTCCAACCAGTGATGTTTTCCAAATTACGCAGCATATGCAAAATATAAATATCCACCTTCCTTTATTGTAAGGAACAAACCTAGTCTCAGTTTATTCACTTCTCACACTGGTAATCAGCATCATAATATATTATAATATTACACTCAGTTTGTTAGTGGAAGATTAGTACAAGTTAAATTCTCTCTTTTGGTAGACAGAGCACAAGGGAAACATACAAGTTGATTAAGACAGACCACTGAGTAAATAAAAGTTATCTTGATGCTCAAGAGGAGTTTCACAGCAGGAAAATCACGACTGAGGTAAGTGAAATTCAAATAAGCAATGGCTTCATTACCTGTGATTTCTCACAGCAGTGCTTAATTTAACAAGTCACTCAAAGGCTGACAAATGAATATTAACGCAGTCCAGCTAGAAAGTGTTTATAACATTTGAAACATTTATCTCTAGCAACTTGGTAAGCTAACCAAAGCACTAAGAAAACAAAGAAACTAACAAAAAGCATATACTTAAAAAAACTGCTTACAAGGCAAACTAAAAGAAAAAGGTGTTACGCACCTTCTGCAACTTTAGGAAGTTCTGAAGAATTAAAAGGTATGGAAAAGCAGAGGAAAGGAAGCAGAGAATGTTAGCTAGACAAAGCACGAACAGTGTGTATACTTTTAAGTGTCAGTAAGTTTGAATGTTTTAATATTGCACGAACTTGAAATGTTAGACATTGGTTTAAAACAAATTCTGGTCAATACCAAAATACAGAAATGTTATCCTTCCTGTTTCACATTTCTAATTCAATTTCTTCTGCACACACTAATCTAGTATTTAATACCAGTAGTTTCACCACTTCAGATACACTCCATGTGGTACACTCTTACTTACTAGGCTTTATTATAAAATGTTAACTATTAAAACATAATGTGACCATAAAAATATTTACTACAGGATAAGCAAACAAGATACAAAGTCTTCCTAGCAGCCAATCTGTCACACAAATTGTAATAGGGTCCAGAAGAATTTAGTACATGCCTCACAGTTAATGAGCTAGAAATCTCATAAAACCTCATTAATCTCTCAAATGCCATAGAAGCGTCACTTTTTAAATAATTTTTCTAATTCAGGGGAAATGAAAACAAGAACAAAAGCAGATTCATTACAAATTTAGACCTACCAGATCTTGGAGGTAGATTTTATTTTGTTCAAGAAACAGAATGTCTTAGAAATACAGTAAGCTTATCAGTATTTAGAAATTCATTAATGAAGTATTTTGTCTTGGTTCTCAGTTCTCTAACAGAAAATCTGTTATATAGTCATCTTGCTTATCTAAAGACTTAGAAAATATAAAGTTGAAAAGAAGTAAGAATAAGAAAACCCATCAGGATTAAGAATTTTTTTAGTATATCTGGTTAACATCAGTAATTACTAAACTTTATACCTCAAATTCAGTTGTAGAAATTTACCTTCCAATAGGTGTGAACTAACATTAATAAAGTCAATTTTCTTTCTAAGATATCTCTGATTGAGTTTCCAGATACATGAAATGAAGGTGTTCTTTTCCACTGTGCTGCTTGCAACCCATTTGTACACTTTGTCAAAATGCAAGTCAAATTCAGGACTCTCCTGCAAAAGATGAGATATGTTACAGGCTCCACAGTCAAATTATTATCTAAGTAGCAGAGACTGTCTATGCATTTAATTGTTGAGATCACAGGATAAACATTAAATTATACAGACACCAACCTTAAGCTCATACAGCAACTCAAGTGCCCTGATGCACCTTAATAAAGGTGCTAAAATACTGATACTGAAAAAACAGAATCCAGGCTATGACAGCAGAATTTTGTAAAGTCAGATAAGACAACAATAACCTGTAATACAGAGATCTACAAGATCTTCAACAAACATTTGACAGTCTGCCCTGAACCACTGTCCTCAGAACGACTAATGCCTTTTGAATATAAAAATGGTAACCGGAGTTACCAGCTGACACCATATATAACACAATTCAAGGATACTTAAGAGATTAGGCAAGAAGAAAAAAAATATGAGCATTTTATAGATTTTAAAGCTATGACAGTATTTAATAGGACTGAAGAGGATAGGAAAAAAAAGGTATTTTTACAGCAAAAAACTATCATAGAAGCATTTTCTAATAGATTTATTGCCTGACAAGAACATTACTTTGATAACAACTGAACGAAGTACTATCCTTTCTACAGTCTCTTATGAACTCACTATGCATGGCAACTGGTAATAGCCTGTTTCAAAGTTTATATTACAATCATTTCACATGGTCCAGACTCCTTTTGATGAAAAATGTTATTGCTTCAGTTACATGTTAAATTCTTACTTAAATATAGTTTGTAAAATCTACTATTGATGCTACTTATTATATAGTCACTACTATCTTTAGAAGCAGGCAGCACAAGAAACCACATGGTGGAAAATTTTATTTTCTGTATACTACAATAAAAGCAGGGTTTTTTTCTGTAGTTTGTATTGATAAATGTAATTACTATATATTTTTAAACAAACAGTATTGTTACGTAAAATTTGACTTGTCTCACAACTAGTGCAGGAAATGCTTGCATCAAAACAGTTGCATAGGTGTGTGTTTGGAAACCGAAACACAATGCACCTATCAACTTTAATTCTGCCATGTTTTAATATAAGAGTTTGGCATTCAACATCTGGTTTTTGAATGAAAATTTCAAAATCTGTCATTAGAGTGGTATATACATTACAGCATATTGTAAAACCATTGTAAAAATCTGAAAACCATTGCCAAATTCTGTTTTCCAATAAAAAGCCTTGAAAGACAGCATAATTTTAACCTGACGGAAGCATACTCCAACACAGTATTTAGGAACATTTAAAATCTAGCCAACCATTATGTGGATAACTGAAATAACAAACCTATTTTTGGGGAGGGGTAAATCAAAGGATTTTCAACTTTGCAGTTTTCTGTCTATTCTTCCAAATAACCAGTTACCAGAACATAAAATTAAACATCATGGGATGAAGGATTTTCTCCTCCGCCTACTTGTACATCTCAGTTTACAATAACGAATGAATTCAAGTGGTCAAAAATAGGCTGCTATTGCTCCTGTTGTTCTGTGGAAAAGTCCACCAAATCAGGACAGTATGCTTCTCAAGAAGTGGTCAATGTCATGACTTAGAAAACAAATTGTAAGAGCTTACCCTCAAGCTTATATACTGCTCATTAAGAATGTTTAAAGTGTCCCAGCAGAAAAACATTACATGTTTTCATGGGAACATTTTTGACATTTTGACAAATTTATGACTGTCATTAGTAGAACCGTCATAAATTTTCTAAATGGAAATCAGCTTGGGAGGAAAAAAATTACGTAAAACTTGAAACAAAACAAAAAAGTACTGATCCTTAGCAGAAGCTCTCTACAGTCACTGAGAGATCACTATACCTAACAGGGCAGATATTGAGACCATTGCTATTCAAGCATATCTAAACTACTCTTACTCAATTTACCAGGATTATATTCTTGCAAAGGCTGAAAGAAAATCCAGGCTCAAGCAGCACAGGAATGTATCATCTAAATTAACCTGTTATCAATCTATGTTTTGAAGCAGCCAGTATCAAGGAAGTTAAGTCTAAGTTGGAACCAAGAGGATATTCTGAGCAGAAGACTGAAAAAGAAGTGACACATACTTTAACAGCATCTTTGGCATCAACAACAGCAAGGTCTCGAAGTGCCCACGCAGTCTGCCTTTTGTAAAAATCTCCTTTGTCAGATTTTTTCACTTTAACCACATTTACTTGCACTGGTCGTTCCGTTGTCACTATTAAATGAAGTAAGAGAGTAATTTCAAAACACACATACTACTTTCACATCTGCTTCTACTGTGCTTCAACTTCTGAAACAAATTATCTGTAGGGGAGATTTTGCAGTATTTATGTGATTAAAACGCGACCCTTCAAAATATTTTTATCCAGGATATCCACAGCTCAGTTTAAGTCTCAATCAAACAGGTTTACACCTCTATATAGCCTGTGAGGTAATGAACTCAATTTATTTCTTTGATACAGCAGATCTTGGACCATGACCATGTAACTGACAAAGCATAGACATAACTGGAGAGTATAGTCAGAATAAAAACATTTTTAGACATTTTTCAGTCAAAAAATATTTTAGCAAGCTAATTTATTGACAGATCAACCCAAAGCACACTTTTTTTTGGAAGAGATATAATGTAATAAACATACACTTAAAGGAACATCAGAATTCAATTCAGTTACTGTGCCTTTCCAGAGCCCTCTGCCTTGGACTCTAACTAATATTCTTTAAAGCATTTTATTTAGGCTTATCAGACCAGATGACTCCTAAGTCCTGTTTTAAGCACTACATAAAGCCTGCTTCAAAAGCACACCAGTCCCAAAAGAATAATTTTTGATTCTTTCAAACCAAAATGAGATCTGTGAATAAAACTAGAGGGTTTTGTTTCCTTTTTAGTAGAAGCAAGGAAAGTACAAGCTACAACTAATTTTCTCCATTGGAAATGGAAAGCACCTGTTTTACACAGGCCAAGAAAAAGGATTGTACATAAAGCTAAAACAAATGCAACCAAATAAAAAACAAAGGTGAAGAAATACAGTGTGGTATTCCTATGTACCTGTGGCACACAAAAAGCAGTTTCTCTTCTTTTTGCCTGCTTTGCACACATTCACAATGCTCAATAAACGTTCATCATTGGGAGTGAAAATATCCCTCTGTAAAGCATGCTTGATTGCAGTCATTTTCTCTCAGCTGAAAGATTTTAGGAAGGCAAAATAAACTCAAGCATATTTAACACACACACACACGAAAAAAAGAACCGATCATGTACTTACAGCGAATACAGGCTTTTAAAATTAAATTTTACAGGTAACTTAATGAATCATAATCTAGACAGGCACGACTCGTGTTAGAGATCAGCCCGCTTTAGGAAAAAATAAAAAAAAAAGCTTACAATCTTATTTCAATTAGACAACTGTAATTTATCCACACTTGGATGATCCTCCAGCTTAATTTAATAGGGTGTAAAAAGCTTCTTTGTAGTAAAGACAAATATGAGGCATTAAAAAAAAAAGCAAGTTGAAACTGTAATCAAGAAGAAAAGCCCATCTAATACTCAAGCTTGTAGAATTCAATCACATAAGAAAGCACAAACAACAAACAAAATTTAAAACCCCACCACACTCCAGAAAATTAAGGAATTAGCAATATTCACTTGATTCAGAACAGTTCCTCACACTACACAGAGATTCTATCTATACTGAACAGAGCAACCTATTAGACATCTCATTTCAGCATTATATTTAAATACAGAAGTTTCAATAGTACCTGTGGCTTAAAATTCTACAGTGCATTAAAAACATGATTGACACCCATGGCACGCTATACTGCTTGATGCCAAGACAATACATGGAGTCAAATTTTAGGGTGGCTTGTTCTATTGAAGATGCCTGGGTTGGTTCCTCTAATCAACTCACAGAAAAGAAAAAATCTTGGGCAATTACTACAGTAATTTTAAAGATCAGTAACTCAAGAACTTTGGGGAAAAAAGGGTCACCACACCAAGGTGGAAACAGTATTGCCAAGTGCACAGAGTTCAGGGCACACTGTTTATATGACAGCCTACAGCAATTTATCACTCCATAGCTGCTAGTAATTTTTCTTCATCACATGCTGGGCCCACCTTCCGTTTCCCCAATTGTATCAGGCTGCCATTCCTGTTACTCGTCAATATGTGCATAAGATGAACACACAAAATACCAATAATCTGCTGCATTTCAGAAATATCCCCTTTTCTTCCTTATTCAGGATTTTATTCTCTGGTCTTAGTCACAATCAAACTGCTACAAATTGCTAACTCTCCCACGTCAGTGCTAACACAAGTTGTCCAGGTTATGCAAAATACATCTTTCCCATAAAGCATAACATGATAAATCCAAGATCCAAGACTGGCTCTCATATACAGTCCAACTTCTGTTACAAACTCAGTGCCTTTAGTCATAGCCACCAAAACCTTCATAGTGTACCAGGACCAAGCACAAAATTAAGCTTTTCACACCTGAACCCTGATGTCTCAAGGGAATTTAGCCCAAGGAGCTGGAAATAAAGCTCCTCCCTCAGGAAGAAAGCTTTAAGAAAGCAGAGACTACACAAGACTCAGATAAATCCCTTTAGACATTGCTGCGTTTTCCCCTGTAATGTTCCAGACAAAGGCTACCTGAAACCTGTCAGACACCACATCGCAGACGCGGCCTGTCCAGGAAACACGGGCCAGATGGGGCACAGCAGTGTGATAAATAAGGATACTCAGCACTGCTCGGCCCCTCTCAGGGCGCAAACAGGAAAACACGCCGCTCCCGCATCCTACCGGCTCAGAACGTAACAAAAGGGCGCAGCCCAACCACAGCACCCCAGCAACCAATCAAAACATCAAACATCTAACAGGAAAACTCGGAAGAGCTACCTACAGCCGCGGCGGCCTCCCCAGCGCCCGTCTGACACCACTCCACCGCCTCCCACCCGCGAGTCCCGCACACGCCAACCCCGCCCCGCTCCCGGCGCACCGGCNCAGCGCCCCCTGGCGGGGAGGAGCGGGCGGCGGCCCGGGGAAGGCGGCAGAGCCAGGGCGCCTCAGCGCTGCCCAGGGGCCCCAGGGCACAGCTGCTGAGGGCGTTTAGGTGTGTTAGAGCCGACCAATGGGTTCCCGGAAGAAATTCAGGTAAAACTGGCGAGGCATACAGGGCACTGCAGTGTCGCACAGTCTCAGTTTCGAATTACAATGTCCATCTCTGACTGCATGTTGTAATTCCATTTAGCCACAGCATCAGGAGTAATGTAACTCCATTGAATCAGAAGGTTGGAAGAGAGCTTTAAGATCATTAAGTCCAACCATCCCCCAGCTTTAGCACTGTAATCCCCAAACCACTAAACCTTGTCACCCAGCACCAGATCCACGGATGGTGACTCCACCGCCTCGCTAGGCAACCTGGTCCAATGCCTAACAAAATTTAACAGTGAAAAAAATTTCTAATATCTAATCTGAATCTCCCCTGTCTCAGCTTTAGGCCAGTTCCTCTTCTCCTCTCACTGCCAGCGTAACAGGAGAGACCAAACCCCTCATACAGCCTCCTTTCAGGGAGCTGTAGAGAGCACTGGGGTCACTCCTGAGCTTTCTCCAGGATGAACAAACCCAGCTGCCTCAGCTGTTCCTCGCAGAATGTGTTTCAGACCCTTCTTGAGACTTGTTGCCTTTCACTGAACTCACTCCAGCACCTCAATTTTCTTTTTAAAGTGAGGGGCCCAAAACTGAACACAGTACTCGAGGTGAGGCTTCACCAGTGCCNCAGTGTGATAAATAAGGATACTCAGCACTGCTCGGCCCCTCTCAGGGCGCAAACAGGAAAACACGCCGCTCCCGCATCCTACCGGCTCAGAACGTAACACAAGGGCGCAGCCCAACCACAGCACCCCAGCAACCAATCAAAACATCAAACATCTAACAGGAAAACTCGGAAGAGCTACCTACAGCCGCGGCGGCCTCCCCAGCGCCCGTCTGACACCACTCCACCGCCTCCCACCCGCGAGTCCCGCACACGCCAACCCCGCCCCGCTCCCGGCGCCCCGGCACGGCCGAGCCGGCCCGCGGAGCACCGCGGCAGCCCCACAGCCGGACGGGGGAAGGGACGGAGGGTGCCGGGGCCGCCTGGCTGTCCCCGCGGCGCCGGGACAGGGCCGGGCGGCGCCGGGAACGGACGTGAAGGGAAGGGGAGCGCCGGCAGGAACGCCGCTCCTCCAGCCGCGCCTTCCGCCCACGTGACGGCGGCGCGCGGCTCGGGCCGGGCTGCCCGCGCAGCGCCCCCTGGCGGGGAGGAGCGGGCGGCGGCCCGGGGAAGGCGGCAGAGCCAGGGCGCCTCAGCGCTGCCCAGGGGCCCCAGGGCACAGCTGCTGAGGGCGTTTAGGTGTGTTAGAGCCGACCAATGGGTTCCCGGAAGAAATTCAGGTAAAACTGGCGAGGCATACAGGGCACTGCAGTGTCGCACAGTCTCAGTTTCGAATTACAATGTCCATCTCTGACTGCATGTTGTAATTCCATTTAGCCACAGCATCAGGAGTAATGTAACTCCATTGAATCAGAAGGTTGGAAGAGAGCTTTAAGATCATTAAGTCCAACCATCCCCCAGCTTCAGCACTGTAATCCCCAAACCACTAAACCTTGTCACCCAGCACCAGATCCACGGATGGTGACTCCACCGCCTCGCTAGGCAACCTGGTCCAATGCCTAACAAAATTTAACAGTGAAAAAAATTTCTAATATCTAATCTGAATCTCCCCTGTCTCAGCTTTAGGCCAGTTCCTCTTCTCCTCTCACTGCCAGCGTAACAGGAGAGACCAAACCCCTCATACAGCCTCCTTTCGGGGAGCTGTAGAGAGCACTGGGGTCACTCCTGAGCTTTCTCCAGGATGAACAAACCCAGCTGCCTCAGCTGTTCCTCGCAGAATGTGTTTCAGACCCTTCTTGAGACTTGTTGCCTTTCACTGAACTCACTCCAGCACCTCAATTTTCTTTTTAAAGTGAGGGGCCCAAAACTGAACACAGTACTCGAGGTGAGGCTTCACCAGTGCCAAGTACAGGGGGACAATCCTGCCCTAGTCCTCCCGGCCACATTGTTTCTGGCACAAGCCAGGATGCCCCTGGCCATCCCAGGTACACACTGGCTCATGTTCAGCTCGTATTCATATTCTGTGAACAGAATTCAGATTTTTCCTTTGCTCCTTTTTAGAAGAACCTGGACTAACTAACAGTCTTTGATGTCACTGATAATGCAAATGAAAAAGTTATGCTGGGACTAGTAATCATGAAATTTAGGACTTGGCATCTAACCCTGAGAAATTATGTCCAAATTTGCTATAGCTACTTGTAGCTACTGCTGAATTCTGTGAAAACTGGAACTTCCTTCCAGTTCAAACTTCACTGTGACAGAGGTTCTCCACATGATCAACGCACTTACCTAATTTTTAGCATTATTAATGTAATTGAATGCAGAGTTAAGGATAGGCTGAAATCATTCCAGATTACTTGAACTCTACATGATTTATTCACATTAGTGTGTAGATGATAAAATATATTTGTTAGGCCATGACCAATAAAGAACAACAGAAAATATCTTCTCCAAGGGATTGTTGTAAATTGCCAATATGTCTATTTTTAACGTGTAAAACTGTGATTCTGTAATTCCTGTGTCGTATTTCCATTTGATTGAAATCATGAATTGAGATGAGCTCAGTTGATTACAGCATGGTAACAACAGCTAACAACACCAATGTTGTGGGTTTGAGCCCCATATTGAGGGCCATTCACTTAAGAACTGGATTTGATAATCCTTGACAATCCCTTCCCAGAATATTCTGTGATTCAATATGACTGAACAATTAAGTCTTTCTGAATGTACTGTTATTTTCTGACTCATTTAAAAAAATGCTGTGTAATTCTATAATATATCATTCATGAGGGCCATGGTTAAAAGAGAAGTTATCATTTGGTAATTTCTCAACTCAGCCACAAAATGTAACTGTCTCCATCTAGATCTATAAAGACTGGACAAGGCAGCGATAAAATATTGGACAAGGTTTCATAAAGCTGTTATTAGGCAGAACCCTCTAGTTTCCTATCTTTTAGCTTTAATTATGAAACCACATCAAAATGCACTTTCTACTTTTAAGATGTGTTTACACATTAAAACTGACATGAGATCATTTTCCAAGATGCACAGTGCCATCCTGTCCCCTTCTACTTCAGCTTTTCACAGATGCCTCTTTAGAAAGGGTGTTTGATCTTCCATTACTGACTTTAAGTCGTGGCAAAATATTCTTAAATTACATATTAAAAATTACATAATACAATCACTCACTTCACTGAAAAAAGATTTATATGCTGAAAGTGACTGAAAGGATTGGGAAACAGGCAGATGCCAGGGAAAGCAATTGAGGCTTGCATCAGAAAGAGCTCTGTTAGTATATGTACGACTCCAAAACAAAAAGAAGTATGAGAAATAACCTGGAAGGCACAGTCCAGAACAGGCTCCCTGCTCTGTTTAAATGCTGAAATTATTTTTAAAATTTTGCACTGTTCTGTATTTGCTTAATTTAAGATGCAAGAAAAGATTAGTTATCCATGGAAAATAAACACAGAGGAGAGGAGTATTGCTGATTTAAATAAATAAACTTTAAATAAATTCTATTGTCATAGATTTCCCTGTATTCTTAATTCTGATGTTGGTTTAAGGGTTTAAAAATATATATATGTAAAAAAAATCACCTATCTTTTATGACGGCCTCTGTTCTCTTTCTGCCTCCTCTTACGTGAGCATGAATTTCTGTTTGCTTATGATCACTCTTCTTCATTTTCAGGCTGCCATGTATTTTCTTCTCTCTGGAACAGAAATGGCTGGTAGCTATTCCTGTCTTCTGAAGAAAATCTGCATTATATCCACATTCTCAAATATTAACTCACTCCATCATGTAGTTGAAACCAATTATATGAATGCTGCAGATGCATTTGTGTTAATCCTTTACTCTCGTAAGTTTCTTCCTATTCAGTTTTTGAGAGTTCTTCCAGCAGAACTAGAGGAATCGCCAGATACTGTATTTCAGACTACATTCCATTTATCCAAGGTCAGGAAATGTGATGTAGGAAATAATTCCACATTAAGTGAAAGATGGGCTATTTAGCCTGTCGGGTCTTTTCCATTTATAATTTAGCATATTCTCTTTGTCCTGTGGTGCAGCTGTGCTATGCTCACCACAAAGTGACAATGTCCCACACCTCAGACTTTCCATAGCACCATCAGGCAATTACAGTGTCTTGGTAGCTGACATCTAATAGAGAACTGTGTGAAAGTAAGCAGTCCTTAGATTAGGTCCACAAAGGTCTTTTAAAGTTCTCTTCCTTTTGATAATAACTGAAATAATTGACATGGACAATGTCCTTTTTTTTCCCATTCCTTTTTTTTCAGTCTGACTGCTTAGAAAAAAAAGTCTGAAAGACTGTTATCAGACAGAAGAAATGCCAGAGAGATTTTGATTGCGTATTCTTCCACACAAAATGCAGGTTTGTTTGTCTTCCAATATAGTATATTAACTGTTTATATAGTACAAGAATAAAAATATATAAACTACTGATGAATGCCTATTAAATATGGTTGAACATTATATTAATTTTTTAGCTATCATCTGTTTCCAACATGATACAGACAATCATTGGGCAACAATTCAGTATACATGTACTTTATTTCAAAAGAATGCTCTGAAGTGCTCATTTTTGGAGTTCTATGCTTTTATTACAATTGCAAGATGAATGATGGAAGCTTTTCTACACAGAAAACATTTACTTGTGCCTATTAAGCAAAGAATTTGTAAATATTACGGAAAACATTGTAACCTCAACAATCAATACACAGTTCAAACAAGACAATGTATCAGTAGCATGAATTATACTTTCTATTTAAGATGGTTTTGTGGAACCTGGATATTGGGCAAATACTTCTTGTAGCTAATAATCATATGTCACAACACATCTACTTGCACTGGATTATCCCAAAGACATTCTCCAAAGAGCAACTGCATTGTGCAAAGAGTCACTAAAATTATAGTCCTCTCTAGCAGCATTTAGGTGGCAAATTTAAGACTTAAGTCCTTACAAATTTCAGAGGATTTGTGTTACCCACAGAAACTGCCCTCACAACTGTCATGATATACATAATTACTAACCTGTGTTTTAGAACAAATGTAATTTGCAGCATATGCCTAGAATATCTAACTTCTGAAGATTAGCTTATCAAAGGTATGGGTTTTCCTATATACACACGATAGGATAATACTTAAAAAGTGTAAAGCTGTACATTTTACAGTTTTTCAAATATACTGTCACTTATTTGATGTTATTTCAATTTTTACTCCAAAGTATATTTACACAAATGTTTTCAAAGGTACAAGTTCATGTGAAAGACAAGAGCAGAGGATGAGATGCAGCACCCTTGCACAGCTACCTCATTTCAGAGATGGCAGGTGCTGAGAGAGGTCATGAACCAGCCTGTGATTTACTAGGAGCTGACATCAGTCAGCCTCAGGTCCATACCCAGTATAGTCTACAGCCCACCTTCCTGTGCTCTCGTGGTTGGCAAAAGAGAAAGCTAATTTTCTCCTGCAGGACCATTCTGACCAGAGGCTTCTCTGAATGAAACCTCTTTTGGGTTGGCATTTCTTTATTGACTATGGGATGAGCAGCCAACTAGCTTAGCTGACTTACACTTGGCAGGAACACTGTGCTTCTTAACATTGTTCCTCTTCAGCTTCTGTTCAATACAGCTGCAACTCATCCTCTGTTTCTACGGTAGCATCCTGCTATCACAAGTCCAGCTGTTACTTTTTGTAAGATGTTCCAAACCACACAGGTAGACTTCACCCCATGGTAAATGTAACTCTAAGTACTAATGTGCCTTTACGTAGTGCACTGAATATGCTAACACTTAGCTAGAAACTGGTGAAAATAATTCTCATAATTCTATGAATTTTGAAAAGTCTATCACTTGTCGACAACGTAGCTCTAGTGGCCAACAACTACTGTTTACATAGTGTTTTCTTATCTTTTGGTTCAGAGACAGAGACAACTTATTTCTGTTCCCTAACCATGCCTGTTCATAAGCAATGAAGTGCAAGAAAGGAGATGTTAAAGTTCTGAAAGGTCTGACAAATAAAGAAATAATGCTTAAGAACATTTATTTTCCAAGACAGTAGCACAAATAACGTGAAGGCCAAAGGGAGTACTAAATGTTCTGTGGGAAAAATGATATAGCTGCATAGGTGAAGAGTTGGTCCCATGGTGCCTGAATGCAATACTTCATTAGGATGAGAGCTGGATTCTTGTAGGGACATAGGTGTGATCTCTTCCACGGAGTTCTGTGTTTCAACACATTTGGACATGGAAATGTGCATCATTCTCATACAGAACTCAATTGGTTACTTTCTTTCTTCTACTTCCAGGATATAAACTAACTGTTAAAGCTCTTAATGCTGTAAAGGTATTTCCAGCTATTAATGAAAGATGATTTATACCTCTATGAACATATAAGCAAATGCTGAACTCTACTTACATAAGCAATCACCACTGAGCATGAGAGTTAATGGTTCTGTGTTTTCAGCCTCTTGTATGTATAAGTATTTGCTAGAGTGAGGACCTCCTAATATACATAAATAATCAATTTTTTATGTAAAAATATGCTCCGCTTCTTACTTACATGTAAAATTTAAAAAGAGACACTGCATATCACTTGCTAACTTTTTGATCAGAAGTTTTATGATATGCTGGTCAGTGAAAGTCAACCAGCCACCTGTAATGTTAGAAAATACATCTTTAGGACAGTCGACAGAGGGAGAGACATAAGAGGTTGGAAGCATAGAAGCAAACCTTTGTAAGTACTAAGAAATCCCTATTGCTGGATGACCACATTGAATCATCGTTTAGGTAAGTGTCATCAAAATTCACAATCTTGAAGTTCTTCTTAAGGTACGTTGCATTCAGTCTCTTTAATGTTCGAGTAAAGGTGTATTTAGATGCACAACTATATGCTTCCATTTCGTAAACTTTGTTGAAATGCATTTCAAAATATGGATTATCCTAAAAAAAATTTGAGAGAGAATGAAATTACTACATGCATTACAGTATTAGTATTGCAATCTGTTATTCTCTGCCCAGCCACCTGCAGGGTTTTTCTTAGGATGATGAGCTCTAAAGGACTCTGCAGTGAGTGATAAGGAAATCCTCTAGCTGCCTTGGGTGGGGAAGAGACAGGGACATTTCCAGAAGCTACTTAACTTGGAGAAGAGACGTAAAGGTTTATTGTCTTTTCTCCCCCCCTCTGGCCTAAACTGCTAAGAACTCAAGGGTGAAGGGGTACTCTGAAGCTGAGTTCACCTCCTGTGTCTCCAACATTCCTAGTTTTAGCCTTGAGGACAATGGGCATGGGATAGAGCAAGGACAACCCCAGTTTGTCATCTTCCTTGGAACAAGGTTCTGAAACCTTTCTCATGTCTTGTTTTCTCTTTCAAGTGAACATAAAATAGAATTCAGATTACATATGCTAGTGAAAACACTTTCAAAGGGGAAAAAAAAGTACTTTTTTTGGACTACGTGTATTATACATGGACAACTCATACATACAGTAGGATATTATCCTCAGCTTATTCTTCTAGCTTTTGTAGAATAGGATTTAATCTAGTTTTGGTGTTGCTCTGTATGGCACTACTGCAGCCTCCTTTTACCCTTCTGAAATTGTATTTGAGAGATCAGGACTTTTTTATCAGTGTGGTCAGTCAGATATAGCCAAAACTATTTCATATTTACACACACAAATACACAAATACTGAATTGATACAAGTAATTTGAGACTAAGCTTGTGAAAGACACATTTTCATGAGTTATCATGCACTTGCATGATATTTTACACATTAACTTCGTCACAAAGAGAACAGGTTCATACATTCAAATCACTGGGTCATGGTCTCCAGAATGATTTTTTAACAAAATTTTGTTTCCAAATACACTTTAAAATCTATTGGATTAACTGCAGTTTACACTGGAAGCTGCAGATTGAGAAATTTTATTACCAGTTATGATGAACAAATTAGAAAACAGCCAGCTTCTGCCTCAGGTCTCAACCAGAAAGATGAGGGCTATTATACAAACAACAATCTCCTTCCTTTTCCCCTGCAGCAGTCCAAATGTGATGTGGAGCCTCTCACATGCAATAAAGCTAAAGTTCCTTGGTAAAATTACTCTTCAGATGATGCATTTCAATTGCATTTTAATAATTTTATCCCCAATTGCAAAACAAGAAAATTATAGTCTATGTATATAATACATAACGTAACACTTACAGCATCTGCTTCTTTTCCATCGATCATCTCCAGATCTTTCAAAAACCACTTTTCAACTATTTCATATTTTTCCTCTCGGTCCACTCGCCAATGTCTAACCTTACATATTTCTACTTCTTTACTTCTAGTTACTGCAAGGAAAAAAAAAAATTTAGATATGCCAGCAAGTACTTCCCAAAGTCTGATAATGGGAGACTTAAACTACATTTTTGATAATAACTTGAACCATGGCAGGCAGGGCTGTACAGGTTTATACTGGACTTAATAATTTTATTTTGCCCGGGTAGTAGGAACAGTGCCATGTTCTCAGTCTATGAAACCTGTCAGTTTTTAGCAGATTTAGGATTTACCTTACCTGCCCTGTGAAGAGAGAATCTTGTCTGTTCAAAAACCTTTCATGTGAATTCACTAGCAGTGCAATGAAAGCCTAATTCTGGCATTGGGGCTGCATTATCCTGCTTACTTCAAGAGGGAGTCTTTTTGGGGTGCTGCAGTTAGAAAATTGCAAAACCTCTACCAAGGTTCTGTATTTACATGACTTGTGCTATATTTTCCATTCTGTGAAGGACGGTCTCTTATGAAGCCATTACTTTATTAAAGCAAAACTCTTATTTCCCTATATAATATTAGGCCACTTAACAGAATTAACATTGACAATTTTTCCTATAGCTTCCAGTTGGCCAGTGCTAAATTTATAGAAATTACTATTTTCCAACTTAGGCAGGAGACAAGATTAAAAAGAGCATGAAGATGATCTTTGCAATAACTACCATTATTAATTGATTACCTTGAGTGCTGAGTAGGAGACTGGATTTCTGTAACAGACAATTATGAGTGTGAAAAGCACCAGTGCCTGAACAAGCTCCTGCACATCCAACTGCTGATGGCTGCAGGGCAGGCCACATTCCCAAGCTATCTGGTAGCCTAAGTTATCATCAAGCAGTCACCTACTTCTGGCAGGAGCATTTTGACGTCATAGTACAAGGTAGAAACACAGGAGCAAAATTCTTTTGTTTCTGAATACTGCCTGAATTTTTGAAACCCCATTTTGAAACTTCATTAGTCCTACCTTCCTCCTATTAAAACATCTCTTACTTTTCACCTGCTTATAAGAAAACTGTTATTAAATAACAACAAACAAAGTATATATGTTAGAGATATGCCTTCTTTTCATTACAAAGAAAAACAGTGGAAAATGTATAAATTGATCCTAATTTCTCTCAGCCTATAGCTTCTCTGCCTGGGAAATACAAATTTTTTTCCTGGTCCTGTCAATCATAGTTGCTCAATCATTTTTAACCAAAAGACCACCACTGTGTTATCTTTTATGGAGAAATTACAATAGTTTAAATTTGCGATTGAATTGAAACTAGTAGGGTAATCTTAGGAAGTTCTCTTCATACTTTCCATTTCTCCCATTTTGTTCGTTGGTTTGCTAGCTTATAAGGGAATAGGTAGTCTCCCTCAGAGTTAAAAAAAAAAAAACGAAGGAAGCCCTAGCCCCAAGTTCTCCAAAAAATACAAAGGGATGTCCTAGGAAATCCAATAGCATAAGGACAGAGCACAGATGTCAGGCATAATGAAACCAGGAGTATGTCCTGCCCAGTGGTGAAACTTGGGTGTGCTATTTTCAGTTTAAAAAAAAATTAATTTTCCTGTATTTTACATACTGCTTCATCTTGCACCCAGTTAAGACAGTCAAAGAAAAAAGGTTTTCTTTTTTTCTTTTAAATAGAGCATGAGCTCAGATCTACTATGTCATTCCATTAAGCTCTAAAAGCTTTACTTGAGGAGGGCATAGCTATAGCAATACCTTCATAGAGCACAAACTATTTTTTAACATCTTCATGGACTAAACACCTTTTTCAGAGTCTCTTTAGGAAAATAAAATGTTATGCCCAAGAAAGAATGGTGGGGATAACAATACTGGATTGTGGAAACTCCTGAATGGGGGTGCATTTCAGCTTTACATTCTTCCAGGCATTATAAACTGTTTCATGAAAGGATACTATTTCCTTCATGCAAGAACTGGGACTTGCTGTTGTGAAAAGGAAAGGAAATAATGTTGGCCATATGGCACAAAAAAGAGATTTTTCAGTTGCCCATACCAGGATTTTGTTGTAATACAGATTTCAAAAGGCATAGACCTCTGAAGTTTTGCCTATAGGTTGATTTTTTTTTTAATGCTAATTTGAAATCAGCAGAAGTACACAGAGGTTGCATTTCATTTAAGATTTTTAGATAATGTGTTTTGCTCCTACAGAATCACAGCAGAACACAGTAGCTGCTGGCAGCTGGATACAAACCATCTTTCAGAATCAGATTTCCACTCCACTCACCACTTACTTGACTGTGCCTGAATATATTAAGAGAGTTTAATACTTGATAGTGGAGAGATCCTACTCTTAATAGTCTACATGAATTTTCCTTTATGTGTTTAAAGACTTCCAATCAGTTAATCTGATTAGAGCTTTCTTTAATGGCTTGTTCTCCTCTACCTGAAAGAGAAATTTTTAGTAAAGATTTTAAAGGTGCATAATGTTATTTCTCCTTTTTGGATGTTTCACAACACTGTTTATAGATATACCACATGCAACTAATCATAATTCAAGATAGTTTCATAAATTCAGATTGCTATTTCTGTATGTTTAAAAGCTCTATGATATTGAGGAATTAATTTCTTAAAACTGTTTTTACGGTTCTAAAATACAAAGCCTGTTCTACCAAAAGTATAGGAGTGCAGCGTTTCCAATAATCTGTAAAACAGCTCATGTATTGTAAGACTTCAGTTGTTTAGAAAGATAATGAACACAGAACACTGGATGTCAGACCAATCTATGTCTCAATTTCTACCTGTTATATGTATTTTGGACCTGAAGAGGAAACAGACTGGAGAATCGTTCACTTCGACCTAACTACTTACAGATGACATTTCTCTTTTTGTGTATTTCAGTGTTTTGAAATAATAATTTAAAACACCCACACAAACAAGAAACCCAACAAACCAGCTTTTCTGAAACCTTATTCTAAAACCTCTGAGAAACAGGCAATTCACTTGAAAAGAAATTTGGTAAATAGCCCGATAATTACCACTCACAGCAACCTCGTTTTACTCAAAGTTTGTGCTAATTACTAACTCCAATGTGTATTTAAACCACAAGTCTAATTTACTGTTCAAAATATAATGGGGTCAATACGCAGGACATTAGACTAACAGGAGGGATAGTGCGAAAAAATTACAAATGTTTCCTGTAATATTAATGCACTGTTACGCTTTTTTATGGAAAACCTGATTGGAACTATAGTAAGGATTTGCTCTTTTCAGAACAGTTCAGGCGCTCACAGCACTGCGACGGCCCGCAGCTGTGCTGCGGGTGTGGTGTTTCTCCGCTGGTGTCAAAACTGGAGCCGGTGTGAACCAGAACTCGGAGAGAACGCCGTTTCGGGCGCTGCTGGCGGTGCGGGAGCAGCGAGCCGTGCTCCGTGCTGTGCCGGGGAGCGGCGGGGCGGGACGGGCCGGCAGCC
>VZRM01006579.1:1333867-1387440 GCA_013397955.1 Grantiella picta
CCGGGCAGCCGCCGTTAAAGCTCCGGCCGCCGGCGCCGGGAGAGGCCGGGCTGCGGTCCTCCCCGCCCCGCGCCCGCCCGCCCTCCGTGTGCCAGTGGGACGCTCCGGTCGCAGGGGGCCGGTACCGATGGCACTGCCCCGCCGCTGGCTCAGCCAAGTCCCTGACGTGCCGTCGGGGCTCTCGCCCGGGCCGTGCCCCGGCCAGAGGGAGGAGAGAACGAGCTGGGGAGGACGTAGAGCAATCACACTAGAGGTGGCTTAGAAAACAAAAAAGAGCTGTCATAGCAATTCTTTTTGTCAGTAGATGGAAGTGTTGGTAGAATTTATAAAGGAATTGCATAGCCTTATGGCTGTCACCAGTGTTCCTATAGTAATAGGTTTATGACTATTAATAGCGTTAAGGACAAAATTACCTTATGCCACTCCTTATAAGTGGAACATGAACTCACTTCCAGAAGAGTTGTCAGAGGTGCAGCCTGGGCACCGACCCCAGAATATTTACACATGTGAAAGGTCTGTCATAATCAGACATGAGTGTATTTGCAGAAATTTTGGAAAATTCTGGCTTGCAGAAAGTTTCTGCCGCTCTGCAGGTGTGTCGGTAAAGTACCCCCAGTTGGGCGCTCTTCTAATTTCAGTATCCACGGTAGCCTGTGTTAGAGTTTTGCCCTTTTAGAGTAATTTCTGGCTGCTTATAAACGTTTGGATATTCTCTTCTAATTCTTATCCTCAAGCTTATTATGTCTGAATACATTACTGAGTTGCTCATTCTTATGGTCTTAATGCAACATAGAAAGGAATCTAACCTTGGAATGTAACAGTGCTAAAGTGAGGGTAAGATTTAGAATCTGAGGATTTAATAAAAATTAGAATTATTTAGTGACAGAGATCTACATGGTGCTTTGATGATGTGAAGCAAAATGGAATCAAGTCAAAAGGATGTTGATGTAAAATTAGGGGACAATCATCCTCTGCTATGGATACTAAGCATGTTGGATTGACAAGTGAGAAAGGACTGAAAAGAAACTAGAAGGTTTTGATTTCTAATGATTTCTTTTGGTCCCATGTATTTGGAAACAGTTTAGATTTTTAGATATATAGATTAATTTTCTTCTCTGATTTGGGAGAGTAAAGTTATTCTAAGCTTCAGGTTTTATGAAGACAGGGCTTAAGGACAAATTTAATCTCTTACCTTTTAAGTCTTGTTTCAGGAAAAGAGCAAGATGCTCACTTGCAAAGCAAGATAACTGCATACCAGGAAAATGCCTCCTTGTGGAGATTTTCCGGAGGATAGCTGAGGCACAGGGACACCTGCCCACAGTTTTGATGACCTGGCCATGCCTTGAATATGAGACTGCTGTACAAATTGCCTTGCAGTTCACAGTCCTTCTCTGTCTGCCAGACATTGTCAGAATTGCCAAGGCTGATGCCTCAGACTTCAGTTCATCACCATCAGTGTTAATAGTGCCATGGCTGGAGATTTCAATGTTCATACTCAGTGCCAGAGTCCTCATTAGGAAGCTGAGTTTGGCTTAGCCAGTGTGTAGCTCATGTTGCATCTCAGGTTCTTCAGTATTTTTTTGCAGTTCTGATTCACCAAAAGTGCAGGCAAAAATACCTTAAGAAAAAATACTTTCTGCTCTGGAAGAATTTTCAATCAGTTTTTCCCCTGTTAAAGATTCAGCTGGTACTAGAGAAACTGCCTGGATGGCAAGTGAGGCATCAGTGGCATTTTGGAAGTGATGGAGCTGAGACAAAAGTGGTGCATAGATCTGATCTCTATTGAATCAGATTTTTATTTTTCGCAGCTTGATCATACTGTAAGTTTCCACAAGAGTGTTTTGAGATTTGATATATTAATATAAATTACTCTTCTGCAATATCTTTTATTGTATTCTCAAATGCTACATTAAACAACCCCTCTGAGTGTATCAGTAGAAAGATGCAATGGTGATTTTAATGGGTAATGTTTTAATAGGAAATACAAAAATTTACAACTCACCATTACTCTTGATTCTTTCAATTATCTATTCACCCATCCTCTGTTACAACACAGCAGATTTCAGATCCACCTTAGCTGCAACAAAATAAACCCAAATCCTGACAGTCTAAAAGGCAACAGTTGGGCTATAACTCACACAAACAGCAAGGATACACTAACCATGAACCAGGATCAGTTTCTCTCTCTCTGATACCCAACATCCCAGCCAGCCATCTCTGACTCCGATAATACCACCCCTGAATGAGGGGTTTAGAGACATAAATCAGAACGAAATAAACTCATTGTTACAAGGGCCACAAAGAAATTTACATCCAAATTTAACCAGGGTTTACATGTAACTGTCCAGACAGATGAATTACAGATGGTGGTGAAAGCCTCACAACCCCTAACCCAGGCTCACAGTGGTGTACAAAGGGAGAAGTAGTCACCACAGAAGTGTCTTAGACCTTTCTGCTAAATACTTCTGTACCTTTTTCCCCCTCTTCCCTCTGCAATTTTTCCCCATGTCCAAATACAGTTTTCTTTACTGTACCTTGGATATTAACTTTAACAGATGTAGCAGGTCCTAAAAGGATAAATATCTTTATTGTTTCTCAGTCACACTTTTATGGTGAAAACATTTTTTCTAGTTTTAGAAATAATATTTGTGATGGGTGCCTCTACTCATTTGAATCTATTAATAGGCATTAGTATATGCATGTAACTTGTTTACTTGAGGCTTGATCCATAATGCACTGAGAGTACTCATTATTGGCACAGTAGAATGGTCACCGTGTTTAGGTGGGACTTCACTGTGGTCTGCATGTTGAAGCCCTCCAGAAGATGTACATTTGATCTTTCTCTTAGCTTCTGGAACACCCTTACAAAGCAGTGATTGCTGGAAGCATCTTTCCCATTGCTCATTGTTTGACAATGTCGTAAAATAATGGGAAGGAAAATGCAACATTTCTCAGAGCTGCAAGAAGTCCCTGTAATCTGAAAAACAGAATTTATAATAGGCTTTACTTTCCAATAGCTGTTTTTCCATTTGAGGTTTCAGGCAGGGATAGTTTTCCCTGTTAACAATTATTATATGTAAATATTTTACACAGCTTTGAGTCTCCAGACCACTTTTTTAGCATCAGAGATGAGATTTTAGAGTGTAAACTAGAAATTGTGAATAACTGTCTCGGTTTGAAAGACAGGTGTCTGCTAAGAGAGGCTGAAACCTCACTTAGGACAGAGAATGTGATTTTCCCCTCCCTCCGAATTATTTAATTTTAAAAATCAAGGGCTTTCAGGCAAAGGTATGGGAAAAGGAATAACACTTCTTTACTAGTATCTATAAACAAGCAATAACAATAATAGCAACCACAAGTAGACCCAGAAACTAATGGCAGATGACTTTTGAGCTGCCGACCACTTTCCCATGGAGTGTAATTCCGGTCGCAAGCAGCAGGGGCGCTGTTGAGCTCCCGGCCGGGCAGGGCAGGTGCGATGACTGCCGAGCGGCTGCAGGTGGCGCTGTGGCACAGGGTCAGGTCAGCCTCAGGCAGCTGGTGATGGCGGCAGAGGCTGAGAGGCAGGCAGGGCAGCAAGCAGCTCGGAGTGACGAGCAGGGTGGCAGAAGGGAGCAAGGGGCTGGCTCTCCTGGCTAGCTAGCGAGGTAGCAAGGGCTCCGCAGTCACAGCAGACACTGCGTTCTTGTGCAGCAGAGCAGGGCGGGTGGCAGGGGCAGCCGGACTCCCCAGCAGCTGCGGCGAGAAAACGAAGCCGGAGAGGCGCACACTTCCCAGTGGGAAAGAGGTGGAATCAAAGCTCACCCAGCCAGGAGGAGAAAACAGAGCACAGTTGGATTTTTCTGCGGTCACAGCCAGAAGCAAGGAGCAGCCTCTCCTCTCAGTGACCAAAGGATGAGAGAGAGAATTCCAACTGACGGCTCCTTCCTTCTACTGCCCTGCCCAGCACACCACTTTTGTCTCTTACAAAAGAGTTGATGGCTCTAATCACCCAGCTATTTGTTGCTTAGTAACAGGAATGGAGAGAAAATTCCAAGGCCTCCCCCAACCTCCGACAATAACATTCTACAGTGACCCAGCTGTACAGATCAATTCCCAAAGCTGACTTCTGCAAAGTAATTCTGAACAATCATCATTTTCTCCCTGTTGTTACAAATGATTTGCTTTTCTCAGGTCTCTTTCCCCACTGACATTTATTGATGATCTGGCTCCTAATTCTGGCTAGTTATTCACATGTTTTTGTTTTGTAAGTTCCAATAAACTTAGCTCTCTGTGCAGTGAAGCATAAACCTAGTTAAGTTGTCCTGAAAACTCTTTGAAGCAGCAGAGATAGCAGTGTTTCAGGCAGAAGTGCTATTCAGTGAGCAACAGCTTGAGACACTCAGTTTTAAAATAGCAGCACAGAAATACATGTAATACAAGACATCAGTTGGTAAAAATACTCTTGCAGGACAGCTTTTCTCCTGAATGTTTTGGGGAACCCATTAAAAGAGTCTCGTACCAATGCCATGATATCTGGGTGCTCAAACAGACAATGACTCAAGATTTCATCAGTTCTGGTAAAGAACACTAAACCCCAAATATGGTTGGTGTCTCTAATGGTATGATGTAATTACTTGGTTTTAAAAAGCAGTAGTGTTCTCTTTTCTTGGAAGAAAGGAGGTAAAAGAGTTTGTTCTTGATTTTATTTAATTGAAGCTCAAATTCCTCTAGTTTATATTGACTTTATACTGGTTTTTCATTTTTAAAATGTAAGCATGACTGTCATTGGGGTAGATGGTGCCACACCATGCCAACATCCCGTCCAAAGTTTTCCTTTCAATAGAAAATACACACATGTTCTTCATGAAGCAGTAAGCAGATGCTGTTTTATGGATGGAGTTTGGAAGCATATTTTGAAACAAAACACAAAAGTATGAAGTATTCAGTTCTTCTATGAAGAATTTACACATGTTGTATTTTACACACATATGAAATAAAAATTAGGACCATAAGTAAATTAACTCATATAATAAGACCTAAATTTCCTGTTCAGCAGAACACCTAATAACACTTTGATGAATTGGAGCCACATTCATTAAAAGCATGAAATCCTGGCATGACAGATTCAGCACTTTATTACTGAAACATAACCCATTTAGTATCACACAGTTTTCTTTGTGGAGGTAAAACCCTAAAGATAGGAATAAAGTAAAAAAAAAAAGTTTAAAAAAGTTAAATCCTGTAAGTCTCTAAGCATACAAATGACCATTATTCCTCTGCCAGCTGAAAGGTTTTGAAATTTTAGCTCAGGATTTTGACAGCTGTGTTTAAAACAGTACCTCTTGGTGGCATGTTTTATAAAAATACAGAGGAGAATGTATAGTAGAGAGCTACATTGAACAAGAAGACAAGAAGTATCTTTACAATACATTAGAAGTAAATTAGGTTGTGATGCCAATCAAAGTGCCTTTTTATGTTCTCGTTTTCTTGTAAATTTTTTAATAAATGGATTTTTTCTTCCAGAGTTACCCAGAGCAATTTTAACAGATATCCTGTCAAAAGCCTCTTTATACTTTTTAATAATGATTTTCATCTCTACCTCTGTAGTCACAAGTAATAAATTTCATTTGTCTTGGCACAAGAACCATTCTCTTCCCTCATGAAAATTGAACATTATTATTAATGTAGATAGTCAATTACTTCAGATTAATGTGGATTTATATTTTAAATCAATACATCAACGTGATGCAAAGCACTCTTAAAACACTATAAACTTCTGATGGATATCTAATCAATTTTTAAAAAATTTATAGAGTCGGGAATCTATACAACTGCATAATTTGTATGGATATTGTATTTAGGGCATGAGCACATAGTTGACAGTTGTGTGGCTTAAAATATATTTTATTCTATATAGATCTTTATAAGTTCTTATCCGGTCAGTTACTCAAAAAGGTTAACATCAAGTACATTAAGAGAAGAAATAAAATACAAAAAATGTTGAGAGTAAATTTAATTCATCACGGGAAAATGCTGATAAAGGCATGATGGACACATCTCCAAATGCTTTCAAAGGTGGTTGCCATTGTCAAAGAGGAACTTTGGTCAATTATAAAGTACAGAGCTCAGTACAAGGATAATTAACTGAAATGTAATGACCCAGCATTTGCAGATTATGTGATTTGACTTCAAACAAGTTTCTAGCTTCCTCTTCCTGGAGTGTTGAAATGAAGCCAAATGGCTGTTCTGCATTGTCCAGTTTAGTTGGAGTCTTGCACATGGAAGAAACTTCTCGAAGATGAAACTACTCCCAGGACTAGTAGATCATTTACCTTTCTCATAGCAGGATCAACTCGATCTAGCTCTTTGATTTAGTCTTCTCCTAATCAGAGCCACAACTTCTGTAGCACTCATAAAGTCTCATTTCTTGCATACCAAACTGCAGCACTTAAAGATTTCTATCCCTCTGTTTGCCTTACCCTTAAAGATTTCTAACCTTCTGTTTGCCTTACACAGGCGATGTTCTTGGGAATCTCTGGCTGCGTCAACTGAGCAAGATTTGATGCAGGGCGTTTGAAGAACAGAGTAAGTGTCCAAGGCAAACTTCTGCTTTTTTTTCACAAGAGAACTCCTTAACATTCGGTGTTGAAAACTTGTATTCATTGTGCTTTTTTTCCTGGTCTTCATTAAATTCTTACATTTCACTCCAGAACTGAAAAAAAAAAAAATTACATATGTGTGTAAGATCAAGAAAATAAAACCACAGGGTGCTTTATCCTTTTTTCTTGTCTGAAATTTGAGTTAGAACTAGAGAATATTGCATAATGATTGCAAAAGTGTGCATCGGGCCTCAGTTCATAAGCAAGATTACACTTAGCATCATCAGTTCCTCATTGCCTTCTCATAGTAATGAAATGTCTTGACCATCTAAGTAATGCTTTTCAGAAGCTGATGTTGCACAAATGGTTAGGATTTTCCTGTAGCTGCATTTCTTAGCCTCCCTTTCTCTCCTTTTGTAGACAGACATATAATATATATAGTCCTTCCCATTTGCATCTTGTTGAAGAACTGAGGGAAGACAAAAAAAGATCCATGGAAATGTAGACCAGGAGTTTCTTGCAACTACTCTGGCACGGCTGACCACAACCCTTGAAATCACTGCTGATGACACTGAACCAAATCAGCCAACAGCACATGGATGGCCTGGGAATGTATAATTAGAAAATTATGAGTCTTGTTCACTGGAATATCTGTTTCATTTGCAGCATTTGCTGTGTGAAGCAGATCTATATGTACAATTATTATTATTAATTTTATTAATTTATTTGATTAATCTTTTATCCAAACATATTTTATACTGCAGTTGCAAGAGGTGCAGCAATCTGTGAGACACAGAATTTCAGAGAGATTTGGCCTTCAGAAACCACTCCAAAGAGCTAGAGCCACAGCTCTGAATTCTTTGACAAAGACCTTTGAAACCTGTTTAATTTTTTTTTTACAAGAGATGTCTTAAAAATCCACAACCAACTAGTTTCATCCAGGATCAACATGGAAGTTGTTAACTGTGCTGTAATTACTTGTCTTCCATCGAAAAAGTGCATCTATATTAATTGAAATTAGAAAATGTTTACAGATAAGGCCATCTTTTGTGTAAGAAGCTTGAAATTCCTATTTGGTCATTAAATGATGATCTCAATCTCTAGTCTTTATTTTAGGTATATTCAAGTTATTATAGATGGATGTGGACTTGTTTGCCTTATTAGTTTGAACAACTGTGTTAAGTTTTCTAGCTTCTGTCTCTAGTGTGCACAAGACCTGTTTGAGCTGCATTGTAACTTATTCAAATCCAGTTCCTTAATACTGGTGCTAAAGTCCCTTTTGTTTGTTGCTGAAAGCCATTCACACAGAATAATACCTGCAAAATACTTTTTTATGTAGCAGACTTTCCATGAGTGGTTAATTCAAGTGCTGCCCATCCAGCTGCTGGAGAATGGAAGTTTGAAAAGGTTCTGTGCTTTTCCACTCACACATTTGTACATTAAATCCTGAAATAAGCAAAGGCTTATTTTGATTATACTGGAAATACTAGTGTGTTACAACAGGACAATGGCACCTTTGTTTCTATCACAAGCAGTAGTGCTGAAAGCCAAGTATCTGGACTGATGGGAAAATCTTTATTAAACACCAGTTTATGTGGCCTTTTTGAATCAGTTGTTATGTAAATGACATTTTAGGGGAAATACCAGGGGTCTCTGAAGTTGAAAATATGCTGTTCAAAGTGACACAGCAAAATATTATATGAAAATTGTAAACAAATGGCCAATATTTTATTGTATAAAAAGCCTTGATTGAATCATGAATAGTGTGACTTTTACACACTTGTGACCAAGTGAGTGATATATGTAGAAACCTGGCAAAACTTATATCCAGAATGCATTAAACATGCAAATAAAATTTTTTCTGCTACTTCACCTGCAAGGACTCAAATTTGTTCAATTTTTTTGCCTTTTCAAATGTTTTCACCTGAGAATAACAGAATAAAAAGAATAAAAGTATCTTTCATTCCAGCATAGTACTTAATGTTTTTTGCAGCCTGGAACAGGCAGAAGCAGTTTTTATCAAAAAAACCATTGCTTGCATTGGTTGTAAAGTATAAAATACCCATTGTGTTGTTTTAATGAGAAGGTTCATTCAATTGCACTGTTTAGTGAATCCAAGCTAGAGACTGTTGATTTTGTTTTCATATTTTGGTAAATTTTTCCAATACCCTGGAAAAAATACTGAATAAAAAAATCAAATATATCCATCCTCCTACCTCAATGATTTATGCATAGTGCAATAGGTTAATAAATTTTCATTATGCCTGCCAAACATAAAAACATTTCAGAATCAAGCCCTTTTATTGAACTAATTAAATAACTAATTTGTTCTGGAACTAATTAAACCTGGTTAGCAAAGAATTTCTGCCTGCCAGGTGGTTGATTTTGTAGCAGAGTTGCACTATGGCTGTGGGGGGACCCACTGCCTTTTGGACATCAGACCAAGCTGAGCTGTGAATCCCTAACCACAGCAGAAGTTTTGATCACAATTAATGTCTTATTGGACACCAGAGAATCCACATCACCCCAGATTCAGTTTCTTCTGGAATGAGTGCCGTGATAGAGCATGGACTCCAGCTGAGGCAGGTACCGGTCTGGGTGTGCTCTCTCCTGGGTGTGGCTTTTCAAATGTCTATCAGTAATGTCAACCAAGACGTGGGAAAATTGGGTGTTGGCAATAATGATTGCATGCACTTGCATGCGTGCCTTTTGTACAATTGCCCTTTATAAAAATGTTCTCTAGGCTAGAGTGTTGCAGATGATTATAATGGTTTAAATTATAAATGTACATTTTAAATAATGTACACCTAGCAACACGTGTGCCACTGTTTTCCTTGGTGTATTCTGTTTTTTCATTGCTTTGCTTTGCTCCTCTTCTCTCCAGCTGCTTACCCTTGAAGCAAATGAATTATCTCATTGGATTAACTCTTCTCATTTAAAAACAAAGTGCATACAAAATATGTTTTAAAGTATTTTTCTTTCATTTAAGTAATAACTTTTTGTACTGCCTTTTCTTTTCTTTCTAGATACATTGACAGGAGTCCAGCAGTGCTGTGGGCAATGTTCAGCTTAGGCTGTCTCGTGTTGGAAGAGCTCTGTTACTCAAAATCAGTGATTATTTTGAAGATAACCTGGTTAATATTTTTGTTGTCTATTCACCATAGTAAGAGTACATAGAAGGAGTAGCTCTGATACCAAGAAGATAAATAAGTAATATTAAGCCAAAAGGGAAATTTTCCCTACTTCTTAATATCCTGCCTTGATACTGATGTGGAGTATCAGTGAAAGAAATTTAAGAAATAATTTAAGTTGGGCCCATGCAAGTGGTCTTTCCTAAACTCAGCTAAGATTGATGCCTTACGGACATTCTAACCCTGGGATTGTGTCCACTCCATTATGTTTAGTAGGCATCAGCAGACCTATAGTCTATGAAATTACCTAACTTAATTTTTAAATTATTTATATTTTTGTCCTCCTTAGCAGCTTTTGGCAGTGAGTTCCATAATTCTGTTAATATGTTGGATAAAAAAAGTATTCCTTTTTTTCCATTTTAAACCTGCTATTTGATAATATCTTTGGACATCTCATGCTTGTGTTTTATGAAAAAGTGAAGGGTTACTTTCTGTTTTCAAATGGTTTGCGATTTAGTAGCTTTTATCATATCCTCACCCTTAGATGTTTAATTTGCAAACTGAAAGACCCTTATGTGTTTACACTCTTCTGATATCTCTTATCAGTCTTTTTACATTTGCTTCAAGGTATTTCTCATTTACTGTTGAAGAGTATCTCCCAGCTGAACATAGCAGCCCATCAAAATGCCACCTGTTTGTCATTCACTGTCAGCACTTGATTTGGCCTACCTGAAAAAGTTTGTATTCTCAATAAATTTTGTTACCTCATTATTTATTACCTTTTTTTCCCAAGTTTGCTTGTCTATATATTGGACAGTATAAGTTCCAATGGTCCCTGAAACACCTGAAGTAAGGGTTTTTTTGTGAAAATTAACCATTTGTTTCTGCCTTTTTTTCCCTCTCTTTTCATGGATTCATGGGGGGAATTTCCTTTTCACCCAATCGCAGCTTTACCTATGTCAGTCTCTTTATTTCTAGCTCTCTTCAGAGAAATCTCTCAGAAACCTGCACATGTTCCTTCAACTGAGTAATGTGTCCTTAGAATTGTCTGCTTTTTTGGACAGTTGAAAACATGCCCAACCATGACTTATCTCCGCAAAGCATATGGTTTCTTCTGTGATAGGTTGTTTCACATGTTACTTTTTATCCTGTGAAATACTAGTTTCTACCCATTTTTGTGGTAAGCAGTATCAAACACAAAACATTGTCAGATGTTGTCTACACAAGGAGACTTATTCCTCATTTTATTAATTCAGTCCACAGCTTTGTTGTAGTCTACCCATCTGGTTGACCCCTCATATATGTAAGGCTCCTTCACTTCCAGAAGATGTGGCCAGGTGTAGAGATCTGCCTGGACAGATCACAGCAAATTCTTTCTGCTTTTTCCTATACCCTTGAAGCAGCAGTAGGAAGATAAATCACTCCAGAAAGCTCAACACATTTCAGACGTGGACTCTCTATTGGACAGAGCAGGTAAAAAAATTAGCTACCATGTAAAAGCTGAATCTCAGAAGGTTGCAGCTGTTGGGTTTTTATTTGGTGTAGTAGAAAACATTCAAATATTAAGTATTAATATAAAGTATTTCAAACCCATATATTATTGTATTTTGTAAAGAGTCTGTCTTATAGATTAAGATGTAAATCAGGACCTTTTTCTGAAGAAAACAAAAATTTGTTACTCAGATTTTCCCCCATGGCTACTGTAGAAACTTTTATAATTAAAATATGTTAAGTGTCTGTGAGGAAAGGTGGGATGCCACCCACACACTTGCAGAGCTCAAGGTTTGCATATTCCTCTTGTTTCAGAATACAGATTTTGAAAAGTTAAAGTATTTACTGAATAGTTGTTCCAAGCAAAGAAACCAGCAAGGCTGCAGGCAGGTAAGGAAATAGATTTCTGCTGATAAATAATTAATCCAGTAATGCTGATGCCCCACACACATAACCCTTGTATTTATGCAAATATAAATTAGAAAGAGACAGAGCATTTGCATGGAGTGTGCAACATTATTGATAGTTCTGATGTTTCAGACTATTTCACTTGGAGCTGTCATTCTTGCCTTGAGTATGAGAGTGCTAATCTAGCTGATATCAATTTCCCAGTCTTGAGGGAGCTGCACTTGGCAGTCTTTGCTGTGGTATGAAAGAAGAGCAGATGACAGTATTGAATGCTGGCAGTGGGTATACTCTGGGGAAAAAACCCTTTAGTATATATTATTAGACATAAATACTGGAGTACTAAAATATGCTGATACTTTGAAAGAACTGTGGCTATTCCTTATATTGAAGCTGCAATTTCAGTTGAGTCTTTGCTGTTATTTTACTGGGACAAACATTCTGCAGAGGGTGAAGCAAGAGAACAAGGGTGAAATGAGATAATTAAGGATGCATGAAAACAGTTCTTTGATACCAGGGCAATGAATATTCAAGATGGAAGATTTATTTCTGAATATGGGAGGGTTTTTTAGACTTTCAAACTCATTCCAAGGCATTCTCTGTAAGGTTATCAAGTTTTTTTCTCACAATTAAGCAGGACAAGAAAAACATTGAGGGACAAAATGTTTTTCTGCACTCTAAGTTTTAATATACTTATGTAAATAAAGTAATCATCTTTTATTAAAATAAATAACAAAGACATTTAGATTCCCATCTTTTAGTGGATACAAGATAAATAGGCTTGTTAGAGTTAATAAGTTTTTGTTTAGTTACGTGAATAAGATAAACCTTTTCTGTAAGCATGAGGCTTGGTCTATAATATTAGGCAAATATTGACAAATCTTTCTTTAAGAGGCTGCAACATCAGCTGTCACTTGTCACAAAGGTGACTCTTAAACTAGATATCACTTTCTAATGTTTACAGTTCCAAAGTTTTGGAAGCCGGTTGTTTGTTTGGTTTTTTTTTTGGTCAGTTCACAGAACTGGCAGTTTAATCAGTGCTCTGTTCTACCAAATATTTCTTAATATTTCTCAAGTTTCAAAGAGCCATTTTTTAATAGAAACATGGATTTTTTTTTACAAATAATTCCAAAGAAGAACAGAACATTTCAGTATTTATCTAGTAAAATACACCTCCAACTTTGTCAAGCTATAATTTATCAAAAGTTAGAGGAAAGAACATTGCATCACTCTTCAAACAGGCAGTATTTTCAAATAAAGCCATACCCAAAGTCTCATCAAAAAATGTTAATTATACCTCAGACTCTTGACCTTGCAAAATAAAATGTTGGCAAGGATCTTTCTGACATTTTGCAAACTAAGCCACAGCTTCATCAAACTGTGTCCAAAGTAGTTAAGAAATAAATGTCCACTGTAGCAAAATCAAAATCTCTTAGCTTCCTGTCCTGTCCTATCCGTCTCCCACTTTTCCTAATTTCCAGGGTGTTGCCTTGTTCGAGGCTTATGATGTGGACAAAAGCCCATGAATAGAGGGTAAAGCAGGTCTTGCAGTGCAAAGCAGCTCTATTGATAAGCTCTGGGAACATGCTGGCAATTCTTCAGATCTGCTCTGTTCTTCTTTCTCCTAACTGAACATGTTTATGCCTAAGCTGTGGTGAGGATGGATGAAGACTGTATGAATCTGGGCTGAGCAGTATGAGACCAGTGAATTCATCATACATTTGGGCCTAGGAAGTTATTTAAAAAATGAGATTTTGAGTAGCATTTGTGATCCAAGACATTGCAGGGAAAGGGGTGGGAAGCACACACCTGCACTTGCTGCAAAAAAATTGCTTTGTGTTTCCACTCTGTTCTGCACCCAGGTGGACCCCAACTGCATTGCTGAGTAACATCCTCCACACCAGCTATCAACAAACGACTGCTATTAGTATTTCTTATATCAATAGCACTTGCAATCATGTAATTAATGTTATTGAGTCAGCCTGTATCTGCCATTCCAGGATTTATTGTGAAAACAAATACCTAGGTCTACATTTTTAGAAGATGCACTTATACCTGTCTCTCATGAGATCAAAAGTTATTAAGAGACTGAGCTCCTCTGGCAAACTGCAGTGCCTCTGTGGTTTGGGGGACCCATTACACTGTAAAACTTCCTCCTTTGTAAACATTTCTGAAAGGATGAGCTGCATGCGTGACATCTCAAAACAGTGTAAGAGAATTTTTGCAATTATTTTGCTATTTCCTTTTTTAGGTCTTTGAAAGACCTTGAAGATCAATACCTTAGTACAAAAAAAACCAAAACAAAAACCAAAAACCTACAAAAAAAATAACCACAGGGTTTTAGAATGCTGTGTGCAATGGCTTCATGTGAAAATTGGTGTTTATGTGTTTATTGCAAAGGTGTGATTATAATTTGGGGAACAGCTGAAGCAAATATGACTGCAAAGTACTGATGAAGTGTTTTGGTGTTGTTTTATTTGATAGTAATTGTACAGGAGAGGTGCATATGTCAGTGACTTTGTGGACTATTCTGACTCTGGTGTGACATAGTCTTGCTAGCCATACAGCCATTAATACAGTCTCAGGGAGGGAATCTTTTGCTTAGCTTTCTAAGAAATGTTCCAATATCTACATTTTGCTGCCAATATTTTATAATTATTTACTGATGATTTTTCAGCATGTTTAGTTTTTAGCTTTTATGTATGTGTCCTTTAGCTGTGACATTGAAACCATTATTTTAAGACACGGACATGCACCAGGTGAATGTTATTTAATACTGTTTGGAAAATTCAGAAACAATGAAAATTTCAAAGCTCAGACTTTTGCCTCTGAAAGCTGAAGAAGGAGATTTTATGTATGTACTTTCAAACGAAAAAAATTAATTTAAAAGCCCCTAAAATCTTTAAGGTTTTATTTTCAAAGGCAAAGAAGGTAGGTCAGTGCTTTAACAATTACTTGCTATCCCTTTTATTAGGACTTGTATAATATCAATAGTGTCAAAATAGGGAAATCTGCACTTTTGCACGCATGAATGTATATTGATGAGTGGTATCTGATGATTTTGGTGTGAACAGCTTCAATTATATTGGTGAATGGGAAAACTTGAGTAGAAAGCACTGCAGCCCCTTGGACAGCAATATTTGTTCTACATCTACAGACAGAACACCTGTACAGAAAGAAATGGCAAGCTGGGGAAAGCTTTGTACTACAATTTAACAAAGAAGCCATTTTAGATATAAAGAAGATTTTTTTTTTGTTTTTAAGATTACAAATAAGCAAAAGTTTTTACTCCCTACTCTAGGAATTTTTTTTATATTTCTAAACTATTAACCAAAGGCATTTTTAAGTGTCCTAGTCGTTATGCAGAGCATGAGTCCCTGAGGCTAGAATTCTCTCTAAGTAGTTTTCTGATGCATTTTACCCAGTGTTTTCCTGTTCTAATGAAAGCAATAGTTTTTGTATTGTGATGTGCCAGGTACTGGAGTTAATTGATTATATTCTCTGTAGGGAACTTTGAAGAAAGAAACTTGATTCATCCTGTTGAGAATGGAGAAATGGGGGAACTTACTGACCTTATTAGAACACTGCAGTGTATCTGTAGGATACTTTGTGGTCTTCAGTGATAGCCCAAAAGTGCTTTTGGTTATTGTGTATTTAATGACATACACAGGAAAGCAAGGAGAGACTTCACAGAATTATTTAATGGAATCAAATAATGGTTCTAGATGCGTATGAAAGGTTAAGTATTTTTAATCAGACTCTTTTGTCAATGCTAAGCAAGTAAAAGTCAATATTTAATATTCTCAGAGATAAGTCAAGCTTTGAACAACAGTCAAACTACTCTACAATATTGTAACTCGATCTGAAAATGTCAAAGGCAACATTGTGTAAGTTTTAGCAAAGTGTGTTGGCTCATGTTGGTCAGGGATTTGTGCATTTTTTAAAAAAAATTTAGCCAAAATATCGAAAACTAGTTTCTTGTTCTTCAAAAATCCGTGAAAGTAGCACGTTTCACAATAATCTGCTGTGCTGCAAAATATGCTCTTAAAGCAATAATATGTTCCATATGCAAATAATGTTGAGAGGAATGGAGAAAGAACCATAGAGTATCCTGTGCTGGAAGGGACACATCAGGGTCATTGAATCCAACTCCTGGCCCTGCACAGGACAACCCGAGAGTCACACCCTGCCCCTGAGAGCACTTCTTGAACTCTGTCACACTTGGTGCTATGACAACTTCCCTGAGGAGCCTGAAAATTAATCTGCATACAGGGATTGGAAGGGCTTAAGGAAAAGCCCAAAGAAATCAGTGGAGGCACAGAACAAGCAAAATGCCTTTTTCCTTCTCCCTCTTGTTTTGTTGGGTTTTTTTTAACCAAAAGGTGTTCGTTTTAATTTTGGACAATATCATACTTATCAAACCAGAGGAAATTTTTAGGTATTTTGCTTCAAGATTCAAAGGTTTTGGATTAATTACAGATTTGAAAGTGCTGTTTGAGACAGAGGTGCTCAAAGGAGCAGAGGATGAGAATCATCCCATTTCAGAATGGGATAGGAATGAGTGTGGGAGGCCATCCTGTGTCCTGAGACAAAAAAATCATACTTTTAATAATTCAGTCCCTTAGTATTAACTGTTTCCAAGACAGGTAACTTTTCTGGTTCTATGACCTGGATGCCAAAATCTTTGTGTACTGAAAGAAGCATCTCATACACTTTGGAAAACTGGGTAGTAAGGGAGAAGCTAATCCAGAGTACAGTACTTGCACAACTTTCCTTTGCAGATGAAGTAGGTCTGGTCTCAATAAGTGCACCACAGCCAACACTGAAAATGCCTAGTGGCTCATCTTCTCCTCCAGGCAGCCTCAGTCATTCGCATCTCTTGCAATACTGTAGCTCCCAGAGGGAAGCTGCTTTGGTTACTTTGAAATCCTCATAATAGCTCAAAAGCCAGGTGCTGACCCACATAGCACTGTAAATCACAAAGGACAAACTAGGTCTTTATATGTGGAAGATAGATATGATTTCATGTCTGCAGATCTCTGTTGTTGGCTTGGTATATCCAGGAGGAAAACTCATCTCTTCCATATCACCATCTGCTACCAGCCAGCCACTCATTTCCTGCCTGGGCTTTGAGTGGTCCATGCAGGGACAGTAACCATCATCCAGAACTGCTAAGCCCTCTAGCTTCTTTGCAGCTCTCTTTGTGATGACAGATATATTTAAAAAGTTTAAGTGGCCTTGAGAAAAATACAACTTTTTACAATAACTTTTTTGTTGCATTTACAGGTATTTAATATGTCCATAGCTGGACAGTGGTAGCCATTTAAAAGGAATGTTTCTTCTGCTTTTCTTCACTACTTATGAATTTCACTATGTATATTGTGATGGGGCAATGCCCTCCAAAACAGAGAGAATGTCTTCCACTCAGACGGTAGATGTCCATCTACATTTTTATGCATTATTAATGTCATAGAATCAGGAAGGGCTTGTGGTTCTTTGTTTTATAGAGAAGAAGGTTGAAGTTAAAACTCTGTAAGAATTTGTCTACTTAAGGTGAACTAGGTAATGGAATACAGCATAAGAGTTTAAAAGCCTACTCAGCTCTTGGGGTTTGGAGGCACAGTATGGAGGTTCTCACCTCTTGCATGAATAAACTGATGTAGAAATATAAAGCATGGACAAACTTCTTCAGTGTTTTAGCGATGGCAATTACTGTCAGCAGATGCATTGAAGAGATGTCAAAGTACTGGCATCTGCTGTAAACTCCCCATTTTGCAATATTGCTACATAATGGTCAGCATGGTCCAGTAACAGCAGGAAGATTCTGTAATAGCAGAATCGGTGAAGATTCTGTAATATTCGTGCAGTGAATATTCTGTAATATTTATGCAAAAGTCAAATTTGGTTTCTTTTACACTAAGACCCCATGAAGCATATAAAGATTGTTACCACAAAACCACAGAACAGCTGAGGATGGGGAGACTTCTGGAGGTCCTCTTGTCCAAATCCACTGCTCGATCAGGACCACCTAGAGCCAATAACCCAGGCCATGCCCAGACAGCTTCTGAGCAACTCCAGAGGTGGGAACTCCACAACACCTCTGGGCAACTTGTTTCAGTGCTTAGTCACCCTCACAGTAAAAAAAGTGTTTCCTAATATTCAGAGACGTTGTCTTGCATTTCAGTTTGTGCCCACTGCCCCTGGTCCTGTTACTGGGCACTCCTGAAAGGAGCCTGGCTCTTTCCTCTTTGCAGCCTTCTTTCAGGCATTGATTCATGTTGATAAGATGCCCCTGAGCTTTCTCTTCTTGAGCTAAATAGTCCTTTCGAAATAGGAGAAATGCTCCAGTCTTTTTATTGCTATCACTTTTATTGCTTTTAAACAAACAAGGTATGCAGTATAATTAGATCTAATAAAGAGTCAGTTATTGCAGCAAATGTGCTAAGACTATATTATTTAGCTGTGTAGACTGCTGACATGAATTCTTCAGAAATTCAATAAAAAAATCATATAGATGTCTTCTGAGATCCAGTAAAGTGAATTTATCATGCTGAGTTAAAATGTAGTTCTGTTTTACAGAAGTATTGCAATAATGGAATATGAAACTCTCATGTTTTTAATCTCAGCTGTAAAGACATTTCTGGGCCACACTGTCACCTTTACATACAGTGAGTGTTACTTACCTACTGACTAGGTTAGAAGCTAAATAACAAGTGACATAACTAAGCTGTTCAGTTTTGGTGTTGATCAGAAACATCAACATTTGCTTTAGCTTCTGAATGAAAGTACATTGTATTTTACTGTCAGTCTTGAAAGTTTCCATGGAAATCTGCACATAAAATTACTTTTTTTTGGTGTTGTTTAAATATATGTGTGTCTGGAGGTTATTTTAACATGTGAACAGGTTTACTCAAAAAAGAATCCTTTATATTCTTTTGTAACTGGATTCATTCTGTTGTACTAACAGTAGCCCAGACATGGTGCCTTTGCATTGTTATCAAAAAGATGAACTAATATGATGTGGTAGCTCACAGCAGCATGTAAGATCAGCACTGTGTGATATGAGGATGTCAGTCCTACAGAGCCACTTTTCTGGACACAACCCCTCTTTATGCAGTTCCCCAGTTGCTGACAATGCTGAGCTACTGTGCCTTCATCAAGGGGCTTTGAGTAACAGAGCACTTTACTACATTTATCTTTGTCAAAATTCACTCTGACAAGAGATCCTTGCTGCTGTTACCAGAAGTGAATTGTTAAGTCATTCTAGGAAGCCTTTTGGTTATTTTCTCAACTGTCTGTTTTGAGGGGAAGGAGTTCCCCTTGCGCTGCTTTTTGGACCTGATTCTGTGAGGTAGGGATGTACACTGTGTCTTTCAACTGTTATTAATTTCTGTGGGAACTGAGAGTTCAGTGCTTTATAGAACCAACAGATTTTTTCAAACTATCACAGGATTTAATTCCATAATTTTGCACTGTTGGATGTAAATGGGATTTAAAAATCAACCCATTGTATGCATACTTGAAAAAAAGTTACTGCATTATTGTAGCAGTGAATGATCCATGGATGTACAATGGGATAACAAAAAGGTGCTATAATATCTAGCTGAAAGGATAATGGCCAATGGCCAATAACCAATAGTAGTCAAATCTGCACTTGAGATGCGCAAAAGATAGGTGGTCCATAGAACCTAGAACAAACACAGAGCAACGTGAGCTGAAGGACTGTTTCTTTTTCAAAGTTGGTAGCAGTGTTTAAACATGGTGATTATTTTAAAAAGTGAAATTTTCACTATATGCCTTCTAAATCAAGACATCTATTTTCTATAATGTCCAGATTTCTCTTCCTATCATGGATAAAGTAATATAATGCAGCTGAAATTACTTCAGTTATTTTTTCCAAAATAATAAATAATCTCATTGGGTTCTTTTTAAATTACCTTTTGTAAGGTAGCTTGTAATTTCTAGGTACTTGGCTGCAGAGCAAGAAACAGAAAGGTTCAGATTCTCTTGCTTTGAAACCTCTGTTTCTTTTTTCATCTTCAAAGTACTACTGACTCCTCTCACTCTGAAAAGAAAAATTCAAGTGTGTAAGGAAGTAGAAAATTATTCCTGACACTCTGTGAATCTGTGAGTTTGGAAACTTCAGCAAACCCTACCATGGAAGAGAAAACCACTAAACTAACCCATCAATCGAGAATCTTGAAATACCACCCTAAAAGCAAACTTAAGCAAAAGAGGAAATGAATATAATCTAGAAACTTAAACCCAAAAACTACAGAACAAAAAGTTTTCACTCTACTATTGCCTAACATCAAAAGACAAAACTATAAAGCTACAGGTATATAAAAGGCAAATATCTTTAGGCATCACTACCACATCAGAAATGCCCAAACTTCCATAAAGTTGTTTTATTTTTTTATTGCTTTTGATTTAATGTGGAAGACTCTTGAGTGCTCCCACCTTGGACCGAAAGTTATGCTGTGGCACTGTGTCTACTGCTTTACCTTGGTGAGGTTTAGAAACACAAAACAGGGATCTCTTCTCTAGTTTTTAGCTTGTTTTTACTTAAGTTTGCTGAGCCCAGAAGGGAATTTAGCAAATGACATTATATAGCTCAAAAGACATAAATGGAAGATTATAAACTTTGTTGTGAAATCTAACATTTTGTAATGAGTTGGAGGAGAGGATGCCAGAAAGCATTTTCTATTTCTTACTAAGTAGGATCCTTCAATAATACATTTTAAAGAGAGTAATTTGTTTAATCCTGAGAGACAGCCACAATAATCTAAGGTCATTTAAGTGAAAAGAAGCTGCAGAAAAAGTCAGAGCAGCGCCACCTGGGTCAGAACAAACATTTAAAGAAGTAGCGTGTTAATACTTAAAGAATTTATTCATGCATTTTTTAGTACTTCTAGCTTTTGTAGTTGAATGTAATGAATGGATCTCCAAGAGCTTGAGTCATCATGCCCGTAGCTGATGCCAGTTTCCAGGCATTAACTTTAATTATTGATGCTTTCCCTAATAGACCTTATGGCACATTTTTAAAGTAAAAGTTCTGACTTACTGAAGGCATGCCCTGCTGCTGGGCATGCTGGCAGAGGGAAATATGGAGCTTCCACCCGCTCTTTAAATTAAAACTTTGTTACTCAGGTTTTGTTCTTTAATTACTCAGTGCAGTGCTGTCACATCTAGGCTAGGTTGTCTTTGAAGAAGCTTGTAATTGGAAGAACTTTGTTCTAGTTGGAGGAGCAAACCAAGCATGAAAGGCTTGAGGGGTCTTTCCAAGCCCATGAAGTTGCTTCAGAAGGCAGCATGAAGCTCTATTACAGCTTCACAAGGTTATTGAGCAGCACTTTCCAGACTGATGTGTGAGCCCCAAGATTTTTCAATAACAATATTTTGTGCTTCATATTTTTTAAACAGCACCTTTTTAGGAAGGTAGCTGTGTGTTCCTTTCATGAGATTTTAAAAAAAAAAAGGGGGCAGTGAAAGGTGCACTCAGGGCTAGATTTAGAGGTAAACTTTGAGTTAAAGAATTCCTGGCAAAAGTTAAAACTGGAGTTATACATTATTCTATATTTTTACTTAAATGAGTGCGAACTCATATTTAAATCTATTCTTCACCAGAAGCATAGTTCATGAGGTGAGATGGAGCAGTGTTCTTTCTGAAAAAAATCACTGATAACAAATGACTTAATAAAATAGCTCTCTATTGAGACTTCATAAAAAAAGGATAATGGATGGTGAGTAAATTCCCTTCAGATGCTGAGCACACAGCATTCTTGCAGCATCAGAGAGACCCCAGATGGATATTTCCATGGCACTCCATATCCCCTCTATGGGCAGAGGCTCCTTCTTTCTATACATATGAGCTATTATATACTTTTCTCACAGGAAAATAACACATAAAGGATATTCAGGTGAGCATTTCTACCTCTATCTTTAGACGGAGGCAAGATGGTGCAGGTCATGTAATTGCTGCCACTGAATGGGTGCTGCCCACAGGCTCCAGTGCTGCTGTGAGGTGACTGAGGCTGTCCCAAAGCCAAGGAATGTGGCTCAGCACAGCCCAGCCTTAAGGCCACGCCAGGTGTGCAGCACATGAGCTGCCAGCTCAGGTTAACCAAGTTCGTGTAGGTCACTAACTCATCAGTGTAGAGTGCTCTCCTGGTCAGGATGGATACACACTCCTGCTTGAAATAAATTCTCTTTCATTTTAAGAATGAGTGGCCACAGGCAAGCTTTCATCAGCAAGGTTCAAACTGAGTTCTGTGTTTTGACTAGAGTATCCTCACAATTAAAATCTAAGTCCTGTGTGCGAGATGCCTCCCTCACTTTTTTGTTAATGAAAACTATGAAAGGAAATGGAGTTACAGAGGTATTTCATTGTGTGAGATCAGTCAGACCTCAGTGTAATTTTGTTCTAAAGTTAAAAGCATTAACAGAACAACAGTCATGAACTAAATAAAGCAGATCAGCAAAATAAACTTAAAAGGGACTGGACATTTAGGAACTTCCAATATTTAATCCTGGCATTATACTCTCATCTTTAACAAGCCTTTTCATACTGTACATCTCCCTCACGTTCTATAAAATGAAGTAATTACATTTCTTTCTTCTGAAAATTGTTGATTTTCAGATGTATGGGTACATACAGGTGGTTGCTGGTCTCCATGATACTGCATTGCCTGGTGGGCAAGTGACACTTTCAGAATGGCCACCTTGTACCCAGTGATGTGTTTAGAGAAGTTTGAACAGGAGGAGCTTGGTTTATGGCATGGGTGGCTGCACAAACTAATCACAACCTTTCTCATGCTTCTTATTCGCGGTGTGGATATTGGCCTCACACAATTTAAGTCTTTCACGTTGCTTTCATGTAACAATATTATTTTATATTGTCTTTTGACATCGTATTTGAACAACCAACGTTAATTAACCCAGGAACCTGACACCAGCTTTTCTATAATGAGATTTAGTGATGTCTTGTTTCGTACTCTTCACATTTCCCAAGCTTTAATTTTTTTTCTTGCAGGCTCACAACAGGCACAGAATATTCTGGGTTGGAAGTGACCCACAAGGATCATTGAGTCCAACTCTTAAATAAATGGCCTGAATGGGAATTGAACCCACAAGCTCGGTGTTATTAGCACCACGCTCTGACTGACTGAGCTAATCTCAGTGTGCTGAGCTAATCTCAGATTTTCAATCATATTCTTGCATGTTTGCTGTATGAAAAATGCTGCACAATAGACAAGTTTCCAAGGTAAAGTTTTCTTTTAAAAGCTGATTTAAATCTGACAGTCAGATCTGGCTATTATAATTTCAGGTATTGTAGAGATGATCTATTGGTCGTTGTTAATTTTCTTTGGATTTTATTTATCTTTGTTGGCAGTCAGGTCTAAATCCACTGATAATTACTGGAGTCTCCTAGTTGACTTCTGGGGTTTGCGTCAGGTCATAATGAATAGGCAACTGCAGAGTGCTGGTAACTACTCCTCTATGGTGTCTCGGTTTGAAAGACAGNAATTTAACTATGTCCCTTCCATAGGGAAGATGCTAATAAATTTACTTGTGGCATTAAAAGCAGCATTGATTTCATGACAGGTTTGTCTGATTTGGAAACTGAAGATAAAAGGCAAACTGGTAGAACATGCATCAATTAAATGATAAACATAATAGAAACATGAAAGAAAAGCATAACAGGGAAAACAATAGATATTTTTAAAGCATCTTAATTTTGCATTATGCTTGGCTTGTGCCTGTTTCTTGTATCAATCAGGTTTTTTAAAATTTCTTTATGTTAATATCACCATAGTTACATCTCAAATATAAAGCACACAATAATTATGATGAGAAGCTTAATGCATGATATCCAGGGACATTTTCTTAGTAATTTACAAAGCATTCATAATAATAAACTGCACTGCACTGCTGGCTGGCTGCAAATAAATGAAAATTGGTACATTAGACCCAATTTACAAATATCAGTCACATCAAACAGGATTAAAATTTGATTTAATTGCACTTTGATTAGATGGGTACAAACTATTGGAAGAGAACCTTTTATTGGTTTAAAAATGTTCTTATGCATCTAAAGTTACCAAAAGAGAAGCAGTTGGTTTTAAATTGAATGAAGGTTGTCAAGACAACACTTTTCATATTTTTGTCAGATAAAAATCCCAATTTTAGTTTTCTTTACAGTGCAAAGTGACACCAGTCTGTTCTGCACTGATCTACATTCAAAAGTTGTACTGGCTTTATTAATATTAAGCCTGTCTTTTCCTGATTTCTGACTTCTGCCGATGTCACTGTTGAGCTGCTAGCAGAGAGAAAAGACCAGACTCAGTGTGGCATAAAAGATCTCTATTTTATTATTTAATTCCAAGTTATATAGACTTTTCAAAGGTCACTCAGATTGGTCAGTCCGAAACCTCCCCCTAGGCCTATTGGCCAGGCCCGAACTGCGCACATCTCGAGAAACTGTTTTAATAACATCCAAACTTTATCTTTGTTTATAAAAACACAAGAAAAGAGAGAAAAAATTCTCACGGGAAAGGTCTGTGCTAGCCACATGCCACCACATAAGTCTCTGGTGTCTTTTACTGATTCTGTGGGGGACTCTCAATTAGTAACAGCACATCTTATTTTTGTAATAATTTTATGGACATAATAAAATTTTCCCGTTTTCTGGATATAGTCCACCACATGCCCCCGTTCCTCTAACTGAGTCGGTGTGACCTTTTTTATCATAACATCTCAACCACTTCAAAACACTGTAGGGAGTACTTAAGATCTCCCACTCTTCTTGGTTTTGGGTGCATAAAGGATGGTGCCATTACCCAGAGATGCCCACAAAAATTTGGTACTAATGAGCATGGGTTTTAAACTGCAAAAAAACACATGGACTCCAAATCTATACAGAAAAACTAATGCAGCTCAAAAAGTGCATGGCTGCTCTAGGGTTAATAATTATTCTTTCTATTTGCTGATGTATTTCATTATATACTTCTATACACTTTTTTCCCATCTCTTCAATTTTTTCATTCTATATTCTCATGGACTTCCCCTTTTGTGTAGAGGCTGCCAGAGGTAGGAAAGGGTCTGGACCCAAACCAGGCTTTTTCCTTTGTGAGAGCCTTGAGTCTGATGATGAGATCTCTAAAGCCCAATCGGAAACAAGGAACCAAGTTAATGAATCCGAAGGGAAGGCATTTCCTCAATAACTTCCACAGTCCGACTTCTTCCTTCAGCCTTCAGCTTATATAGGGTGTGTCTGTTCCTGTTTGGTCCCCAAGCACCTTCTTTCACATAGGGAGCTGCACTATGAGGATCTTATGATCCTGTATGCTGTAAATTGAAAAAAAAGTGTGTAATCTTGGAGAGTGTGAGACCATTAAAACATTGCTCAGGAACTAAATCCTGACAATGATTTTTTTTTCCTGATTCTACCATCTCTTTTTTATACTACCTTTTTTCAGCCTTCTTGAAGTCCAAAATATGTTCTGAGATTTCTTTTGGCAACCTCAGACAGAAACATATCTGGTAAGCATCATAAATCATGTCCATCCCTAATGCTTAATGTTCCATTACCACATTTGCTGTTTAGTTTTGCTTTTAGATGTAAGCACATTACTGATGTACACTTGTAGTTTGAATCCCAGTGTGATGTGGTCTTATTTTTTACAGTAACTCAGCAAACCTGGCCGAGGGAAGAGGATTTCTTCCCAGCATTATTTTTAGAAATGTTATGTGTTGAAACCTGTCTTTAAAATTTTTCTATTTTATTTTTCCAGAATATTTGACTCTTTCCTGAGAAGACTGCAATATGTCAGGAATTTCTGGCAGCAATTGGTGACTGAACTTGTTTGTATAATTTTTGTGAAGGCAAAAGATTTGATCAAATATTTGTTTTGGTTTTTCTTCATGTATATGATATAATAAAAATGGCACATCTTGTACTAGAAGTAGCATTTGAAAGTAAGAGCTTTAAACTTTGATTCCTGGAATAGATTTGGGGCTTTTTGGTGTAACTGATGAAGGAGACCAGGAGGGCCCAGAGAGAGGGAGACGCTCCGCTGCTGCTATTTCTGATACATGTTATCCTGTCCAAATTTCTCATGTTGGCTTGTGTGTTACCAGCACACTGTCCATGTGCAGAGGTTAGTTTGTCCTGTCTCTGCAACCTCCCTTGTGAGAGCACAAGTTTGTGTTGGCTGTGCGGGAGACTGAACTGAGGACTTAATCCAAGTTGAAAACAATCCAGCAGCAACAGGAAGCAATAAGCACCCCAGACCTGTTTGGCTTCATAATTTCTTTTGCCAGCAGTAGGAGAGGCTGATGTGGATGTGAGATGAGAAGCAGCAGAAGGAAGTGAAATAACTTCTGGCTTATTTGAGCTTATTTGATCTTAAAGTAAAACTCTGGTGAGTAATCAAGCCCCTACAAATGTGTGTTTATGGACAAAATCTTCATTGTCAATTTGCACAGTACCCCAATTAGGAACACTTTTAGATCCATCTCAGTAATGCAAACAGATTATATGTTTTGCTGGTTTAATATCTTTAACCACTTTTGCAAAATGTGTGACCATGTGTCTCATCCTATTCCCTTCTAGACTACATTAGCACAATTCTTCTCACCATCGGTGAAAGATTAAAGTGATTGTAAAGGGAGTAGGTGCTCACTGAACATATTCCTTTGTGAGCAGCAAAACCACATTTAGTAGAGGCCAGGCTCTTTACTACTAAGTATGTGTGGGGTTCCCAGCAGAAGAGTGGTTTCTTTCCACACAGTTGCAATTTTTAATTATGCAGCTGGTGGCATCTGGTGCCAAGATTACAGAAAGGATTTCCTGTGGCAGATGAACGCTGGTGTCGTTTTCGTAACGAGGAGATGGTGGAAAAAGGTTTATGCCTGGGATTAGACTCACATGTTACAAAACATATGCATGCCCTGCTGGAAAGTTCTCTGCTAATTTTTTATTTACTTCCTGCATGTGGCTAGCTTTGAGACGCAATGTCCTGTAACCTGTAGAAGGCAAGATCCCATTTCCCCTCCATCTGTAATAGCAATTAACTTTTAAACACCACTCTGTGTGATCATACATCTTTGTAGAAAGCAGGGCAAGTCCTATTCTTTTAGGTTACATGTATTTTGAAATAATGCTGTCAAACGGAACAAAAATTAGCTTTTAGTCAATAAATCTTAAACATGTTAATGGAAGCAAAGAAGTTACTATCCTAGAGACACACACGGGGAATAGATTGGAGCCCAAGAGAACGCTTGATCTTGCACAGACCTCAGCTGATTCTGCTCTGCCGTCGCCAGGGTGTCAAATTATTTCAGAAAAAAAGACAATCGGATGTCACAGGGAGGAAAAGTGTCCAGCAGATGGTGCTGCCTGATCACTCATGGACCCAGCCCGGGCAGGGAGGAGAAGCAAAACCTCTGTCGGAGGTCTATGACAAGGAATGATGATGAGAAAATTATCCCGAAATTGGAGCAGGAACTGAAACAATCGCTGGCATGACTTTCCTTAGAATAGATGTTTTATTTTATAAGCAAATATTTCTATTGTCTGTGTTGTTTCTCTATTGTCCCAAGTCTATTGAAAGTAGATGTAAACAAAAATGGCAATTCCATGGAATGAAATATTTTAAACAAAATATGCAACTCCATCGAATAATGTATTTGAAAGATATTTGCACACTATATAAGCACACCAAAATCTATATTAATGATTACATCTCTCATCTAAGAACTATAGTACATAACTCACATTGCAGCTTCTTTCACAAAAATTTGTCTTACACATATTTGTATAAATTTCTTACATGATTTAATCAATAACCACTTCATCACCTCAGTATGATAACTTGGATTTGTTAAATCTTAATGATATTTTAATTAAATACAGGTATTTATGTCAATAGCAGAACCCACTGTTGTTCCTGAAAGAATCTGGTTTAATATATGACCTCAGCATGAACTTTTTAATGTTGCATTTTGTACGTGCCTCAGCTCTTGATAAATGAGTGATGCTGACTCATGTAGCATGTGCTACAATAAACTTACAAGGATATTAATCAAAAAATAAAGGCTTGTAGCTTCATAGTTTGGGGAAAATAAAAGGATGCTGTCCACAGTGTCATTGGGAATTAACCAATTGGCAATAACTCACCAGCTGTAAGTACAACCTGCCTTCAGAGTTTTAAGTGGAGGTAACTTCCAATGCCCATTCAGATTCATGTCTAATCTCATCTGCTTGAGCTTCTTTACCCACCAAAGTTTTTGTTGGACATCTTTTCTTGTGGATCCTTGAAGGACTTTAGCTGCAGCACTCTTACAGACCTGTGTGAGACCAAGACCCCTTCTGGTCCTTCTGGCTCTGTGTTACCTGCCCAAGAGCTGAGCAGCCTTCGCAGGGCACCTACGGCTCAGGGTTTGCTTTGTCTACAGCAGTTCTGGAGGGGCAGGAAGCTCCTTCCCAGGGTGATTCTCTCTGGGGAACCTTGTTTAATGTCTTATAATGAATTTTGAATAGAATCTGCAATTTTCCTAAAGGAAGTGAGAAGTTGTCTGACTGTTTTCTGTGCATTCATTCCTTTCAGATTTCAACTCATGCTTATCCATGTTCGATTGCTTCAATACTGTGATTTAATAATTTTGCAAAGCTTCCATTTGAAAATCCAGGCTTCGGTAGCCTTATGCATCCCACTGAAAGGCGGTTTGAGTTTTCCCCCTTTTTGTTGTTTGTATATAAAAATCTCATAAAGGAATGGTAAGATCTTGTGATTTCTTGGCAGTAACAAAATTCAAAATTTGTGGCCTCATGGATCCTATTTTGTTGTTGTTCCAAAGTAGTTGAGTGGCAGTGTCCTTGTCAATTTGAGACTTGAACAGGTAAAAACTGATTTTTCAAAATTTTTCATTTTTCCAGTAAAATCCATCATTTCATGGCAAAATTCCTTCCTTTTTTTTTCTTTTTCTTTTTTTTTTTTTTTTATTCCCAAGCAGCTTCTCTTGCTGCAAGTCATATATCTGTTTTTTCACTGATTTTGCAATTCATCTGCTTGTCACCAGTTTTTCTCATGAGGAGAGACATTTTTATTTCATGATAACAGTCTTTGGTCTTTTCTCAAACACCATTGTTTGACAGTCAGGCTTTTTTGTATCCTTGTCTGCTTCCACCTACATTTTTCTTCCAATTGAGATTTTCCACTTTTTTCAATATACACACACATGCAAACACACACACAGAGAAAAAAGAAAGATTTTAAAAATAACAGCCTTTGTCCTGATTAATTCACCAACTACCTCCTTCTTCCTACCCTGCCAAATAAAAGGGCTGAGTAGTTCAGTGGTGTCCTTGGCAGGTTTTGGGTTAATGGTTGGACACAATGATCTCAGAGATCTTTTCCAGCCTCAACAATTCTATAACTCTGGGGCTATATTTCATTCATCAGCACTAGGCATCAGCATTGCTCCCTCTATATTTACCATATTTCCTAGCTAAGAAATGATGCTGTTTAACTTCAGTCCCAGCAAGGAAATGATTAGCTGGTGAACTCTAAGGCTTCAGCCTGCTATTCTGTAGCAAATGGTCTTGAATACTCTTAGGATAAAGTTATAAAGAAAACTTCAGGTGCATAACTAGCTGGTGCATACTATATATGTGTATTATATTAACATGATCTGTGTCATGAACATTCCAAAGAACAGTTGTACTTTGTGGTTTACAAGGAATGGTTTCCAAAATCTCAAAACCAAATGTTAGCAAATTCAGGTGGAGAGAGGATTTTAACAGAACAATGAAAATAACGATTTGCAGCCACTCAAGTACATTTTACAAGGTGCCAATTCCACAATCCAGAGATTTAAAAAAAGTTTCTCTATCAATATTGTTGAAGATCATAAAGCAAAAATTAAGAAATGGTCAGAAAAAATCAGAATATCTTTTTAAAGTCAAAAGCAAAAGGTAAGACATCTGGGAAAACCAGAAGGAATGCAAGTTATCTGAATTGTCTGATGATGATACTGGTGCACCATAGGTGCAATTGCTTGAATTCTTAATTTTAATCTGCCAGGGTGGGAATTGCTTATTACATATTTCTGTTCTCTATTGGAGGAGGAGTTCAGATAATGGAGACAACATTTTCTGTGATAATGCAGAAATAGTTTTAATTCTTGGAGTAATGAGGAGTAATTTTAGTAAGAATGGTATTGTATCCTCATTTCAGAGGTCTTTGGACAGCTAGTATTGTCTGAGCAGGATACCAACCAAGTCTAAAGATGTTGGAAACAAGTACTGAGTAATGGAATAAATTTTTTCTTGGTACTTTTTATATAGTTGCACAAATAGATATGAGAGCAGGCAGGGCATTTTTAAAGGCTGTTGCAGAGCATTCTAGGAAATAGGAAACTTGGAAGTGCTGCAGCTTTATGATGGAAAGCCAACTGACCATGAAATCCCATTGCAAACTACTGGACAAGTAGCCAGAAGAGACAATATTAAACTGCAAATGTATAAAACAGAGGAACATCAAATAAGACCTGAGTCAAGCAATAACATCTAAAATTCGGAAAGACTGAAAGAAGAGCTGCAGGAATGGTTAAAGAACAGGAAAATGTAGTCTCCCTGCTGCTGTCTGAAACAATAGGAGAGTAGGATTCCCCAGAGACGTGGGGGAATGAGATGAGCCCTTGTAGCTGTGGCCTGAGCTTGGGCTGGCTTGGGCTGGCTTCCTGCACAGCCAGGTTTGGCCCCTTGGCATCCACATTGCACTTGATCTGCCCATGGGCAAACCAGTGACAGGCTGGTGTGAGCTGCCCATGTGAAACATCACAGGGACCAGAAACTGAAACTAGACAAATTCAAGTGAAAATAAGATATATTTCCAAAAGGTGGGTGCAACTGACCATGAAAACTGTCTCCTAGAGCTCACTTCTCTGCCAGTGGACATACTTGTCGCAGATGCAAACTCTTTTTCTTCTTAAGATAAGCATTACTTGAGGCAGGAGCCAATTTCATCTGGTTTCTCTGTGTTCTTCTATTGCAACATTCACTCGTTTTGAAAAAAAACCAATGAAAGCACTTCAAGTAATTATTTGAAAATTAAAAATATTTGCTCTGTAATGAGTTTTTAAATGAAAGGGACTTTGCTTTCAAAAAAATCAGTATGATAATTGTTATGCTAGATATAACCAATAAGTACAAAAAGTAGGCAATTTTATTCTCAATATTTGTTTGTCACTAAATTTATTCTACTGTGTTTATGCTAAGATATTTATCTTCATTTGATTACATTATTTTTATATAATAAAGTGTAAGGCTTCACATATCTTTGACAACTTTATGAAATATTTTATTGAGAAACCAATATCTGATATGATTGTCTATGCTGTCATGATGATTAATTGTAATTAATTTAGACAAAGTGATTTGTCACTTAAAATGATGGAATAAGTGTAGAAATGCTTAAAATCCTTGACTGTGCATAGGCAGAAATCTACCTATGCATTAAAACTGACCAATGCCAAGCATTGTACCCTGGTAGATGCACAGCCACCAAATGCATTTTGTTGAAAAGAACCTGTCATGTAGGATCAGCAATCTCTAATTTAGTGCCCCATCCCTCCCACAGTTGTTCCCCTCCCCTTCTGGTGGGAGATATGAAAGACAGAGGTTACAGTCTGAGATAAGAGCAATTTACTGGAAACTGCAATGAGATAAGAAAACAAACAGCATCAGCAGCAAGGTAAATAACAAAAATATACGAAAAGAGGGTGATTTACAGGCAAAAATTGCTCACAGATTGGGACAATGAGCAAATGTTGGACAGACAATCTGGTTGAGACCAGTGTTACCCCACCACTCCATTTGCTGCTTTCTCCCTTGGAAAAGGGTCCTGGGAAGCGAGAGTCCCTTTTCCCCACTCCCCAGCCATGACATAAGATGCTACGGAATAGCACAACATCTTGGACATGCCCACACATCTCCAGACTCCGCCCTCTCATGGCTACTGCAAAAGCTTAACCCTGTCCTTGGAGGAAACCAGAACAGAATCTAAATACTTGTATGCACTGTGGAGCACTTTGAACTGCTCATGATAGTCATATTTACGAAAAAATTATGGCTTGGGGCACATTTAGCCTTAGCAATTAATGAGTTTGTCTTGAGGAACTGGTAGAAGAACCAGAGCTTTCAGCCCAGCACACTGTCCCCATTGCTCTGACGTGTCCTGCCTCCAGAGGACAGGAGCTGCTGGTGATAGCACTGCTGGTGACAGCTGGTGACAGCTCTGGCCTGGAGGGTCTCTGTCCTTCGCAGGCACAGTCAGTGCTAATGCAGTTACATGGCTTCTGGCCCATGGTTTGCAGGCAGCTGGCTGGAAGCTTGGGCAGAACTGAATCCATCTGGATGGTACCGAGAAGGGAGGCAACAGAGCAGCCTCTAGCAGCAGCAGGTGTGGCCAAGACAACCCCAGCACATGACTTTGCTCTGATTCGTATGAAACCTGTTGAGCTGATGACTGGGATTATTATATGATATTGCTGCCTGATCTCAGCAATGGAAGATGTTCCCTATCTGTTGTCCTACAGAATTTGTTCCTATGACTTAGCCACAGTCAAAGGGGTCAAATACAGTGAGGTGAAAGCCTTGGTATTTTTGATGGCAGCAATATACATCTGTTCTAGTTGTGGCTAGGATAGAGTTAATTTTTTTCCTAAGCCACAACAACACCACAGATTCCCTGCTGCATGACCAAGGACAGCTTCAAGCATGCTCTTGTCCTGCTGGAAGTTAGGAGGCTCTCGGATAGTAACCTCACGGCTGGGTTATTGAGGGTGTGCAAACCTCCAAATTGATGTAATTACACACCTAATTGAATAAAATGGGTATTATTTCATTTCTGTATTACAGAAGAAACTGTGGGTAAGTGCGTGTGAGAGTGTGTGAGAAAAAAAATTAATTTTGCAGCAAAGGTATGCCTTGAGCTATTCTTTTACAGCAGGTGCTTTAAATTTGCCTTGTCTACTTACTACCAAACAGGCCATGAAGGTCAAAATACAAAATTACTTCAGTTCAGAAGTCTTGCAGACATAATTGCCTCTTCCTGAGCTGGCTCTTCAACCCATTTCCACAGCCTATGAAGGATACCTTGGATCAGCCTCCCTCTGTATTCTATTTGAAAATCCTTTTCCTTTCTTCATGCTGGAGAAAGATGCTTCCCTATTGTTCTTTCCCACTCTCCCCTGGATTTTATCTCGCTTTTAAAAAAACACAATTGACTGGAAGGGATAGGAGCTTTTCTCACCCAGCCTTTCTGTGCTTCTGATAGTGACACCTTGAAGAAGTCACTCCTCTCTCCTCCCAGTTGACACTGTTACACCCAGAGTCTCCCTTTTTAGAGGTAATATATATGGAAGAGGGATTGCCTTGGCACCAATCTTTGCTGATTCCCTTTTATTTTAAAGACCCTCAAATACTGCCCCAAGGATGAAGTAATTTATAAAGAATGACACCAGGAAAATTATCAAATTGGGTTGCCATTGCTTTGCAGCGCAGTGCAGTTTTAGTTAAGCAGCAGATGTATCATGAAATTAGACTTCATAAAGTATTTAGCAGGTCAGTTCTAATGTTATTTCATATTTGTTTAATCTTTACAGGGAGATTTTCTTCCTATCCCTGGGTCCAATTTAATTTAGAAAAAAAATAGTCTGGATTTTGCAGGACAGAAGCCCGAAAAAATTAAATTTTTTATGGCTTCTGGATATTATGAAGAATTGAATCAAGCGCCTTATGAGTACATTGGTCCTTCCTTTGCAGATCTCCCTAAATTTGCCATATGACAGCATAATTTCCAGATACTGCTGCTCAGCTGGAAAAGAGTAGCTCACAGGGAAAACCAGGATAGATAAAATTATTAACTCAAAGAATTCTATTGTGGCACAGCTAGAAAACTTCAGTTATACTAAACCAGATGGGTTTAGCAAATGCAGTCATGTATGTCTTGCACCACACACTACTACTACTAAAGCCAAGCAATAGCTAAAACAAAGTAGGTCAGAGTTGAGGCAAAGCTGGGGGTCTGGAGGTCTGTGCAAACACCTCTCACAACACTGATCAAAAGCCAGCCAAGTATGTGGGGAGAGGCATGGCACTGCCTCTGCATGTCTGGCTCACTTTTCATTTTTCTTTGCCCTAGGTATTACAGAAAAACCTGAAGATCCCAATTAAAAAGTACAATTTGCTTTTATTTCAGTAAAAATAAAATCTCATCCCAATGCTTGGAGCACAGTAGATTTATTGAGCATAAAACTGTGTTTCATTTTTCAACAGATTTGCAGTGCCATTTTCAGAAAAATAGAGGCTCTCCAGTACACTGCTCCCTGTAGAGATATTACAGAGTCTTGTTACTAAAACGTAATGTAGTCAAATATTAAAAAAGAATACTTTTACTTGAAACAGTAGGGAGAATTTTTTAATAACTAGATGCAAATGTATCCAGTTCTAATAGCTCAGAAAATAATTGCTTTGTAACATTATTACTGTATTTAGCTGCCTTGATATGCCACCATTATATTGCCAGTCTTTTCCTGGATTTATATTGCTGGTCCTAGCTTTACCAGCACAGTAAAGCCGCTCCTGATTTACATTGCTCCAAGTACACTGAAGAACAGGATGTTAAAAACTCGCCCTGTAACTAAAATGTGTACCATATGGCTTTTAACAAGCTGCATAAACACTATGTTTCTACTCACAAGACTTCAAATCTCGCCATGAACTGAAAAATCTGTTAAAAAATTTCCCTTCAAGTCAGATTCTTGCAGTTTGCAAAGCACAAATTTCTTTCACTTCCATGGCATGAAATTGTCCTAAGTAGTTTTGGAGATTGCTTTGCTTCCAAGAATTTGTGGTTTTTTTCTGCTTTCCCTTGGACAGGAACAAGCATTATCTCAGGAAGCTCAAATGGTCACTGTCATATCAGTGAGTGTATTAAATACACCTGCTTTCCAGAAGGTGCCTTTAAAACCACCATAAGGCACAGAACTGAGGGTTGCTGTGACAGTGCTAATGAAAAGTCTGACAGCTGTGAAAGTCTGACAGGTTTAAAGCTTCTTAGGCTGAAAGGATCTCCCCCATTTCCATGTTAGTGTTTCCCTGTAAAGCAGCCTCGGCACAGCTTTGTGCAGTCGGGATGAAAGATTTTGCTCCTCTGTCAAAAAGCAAAACCACAGGTACTTTGGAGGAGTGTCTCATGGCTACATCTGTCTGCTGAGACTTGAAACAGTCACTGAAAGCTGGAAGTAATTCTAACATCTCGGTAATCAATCATTAGAGATTTTTTAACTATGAAGTGTTTCTCAAGGCTGGAAAGATGACTGATATATAGGGCTATATATTTGCTTGTTAATACTATAACTAATACTATACTTTTTTTCTTCATATAATCTGATGAAAAAAATCTGTATTACCTGAAGCAAAACTGGATGGACTCCTCCAGTTCCTACATCTCACAAAGCAGACTGTCTCATGCAATTTCTTTGGCTGGAGATTTCAAAACAGAAAGTTTTGTGTTTTTAAAATTACTAGAAGAGTGCTAGCTTGATCTTTTTGCATGTTTCTGCATAAATACTGATAAAATGCATAATCATAATACATTTTACTAAGGTCCAGCCTGGTACGAACGTGAGCAGTGTGATTGATTTGGACAGGAAGCTGCTTCAGCCAGGTAATGATGAAATAATGGCTCTTTATTATGATTAATGCTTCTTTTTCCTTTCTTTCTTTCTTTGCTGATGTTGTGCATATGGGAAAATGTCTAAGAAATAACATTAATCAAGTGATGCTTAAGCATATTTTAGGATGGTATGGAAGAATTTTAAGTACACTAAATTTGCTGATAAATCTTTAGCCAAAACTGAATAATTTTTTTTTTTTTTTGTAAAATAAAAACTTGACTGTAGAGGTCACACAGTTATTTGGAATTAATCACTTTTTTGCTTGTACTCATCCTATCCTGGTGTTCAAGCTGCGTATTACACTGTGTGAAATAAGGACATCATGCCTAATTGAAAAACTCATGCCAGAATTTATTTTATTAAAAGGGAATTTAAAAAGTCAGAGAAAATGAATCATTTCCTAAATTAATGAATGTATCACTTACTAACTGTCATTAAAACCTTGTTAATTTGATCCAGTGAGAAAGCTAATTAAGAAGATATATGTGCTTCTAAACACTAATGAATATTTTAAACACTTTATTCCTTTAACATCTTACTCAATTGGTTTAATGGACAATGGCAGCATCGTGTCATCCTCTGCTGGCCAGAGGTGCCTTCAGAGACCCAGCAGGGAGAGGCAATGAGGTGCTGCAGGCAGATCAAACAGCAGGCAGCATTTCTTGGAAGTGACAGCTCTGTTGGAAAGCCAAAGGGTGAAAGCAGAACTTCTGAGTGAGGGCAGATCTTGCTCATCACCGGCACATGGCTGAAGCCAGAGACTTGTCAGAAGTCTACTGACTTAAATGCAATTACGAAGCTAAGGAAATAGTAAAGGTCTTGTTGCCCCCCTTAACTACTTCAAATGTTCTTGCTAGAGGATACGTTTTATTGCCAGGAACAATTTCAAAAGCTGTGTTTTCAAATAGGTTCCTCTCCTGTGCCCAGCCTTGTGTTCTACTACCACCTTATAAAATACGTCTTTTACCTGGGAAACTGCACAGACTCTCTTGCGATGTTTTCTTGGCATCGTAGGCAAAAATTTTAACCTGAGTCTCTCTCTGTCATTATTTTCACAAGAATTTAAACTCATAAACACAAAAATATGAATGACTAGCAAATTGTCATATCCAGTTTTCCAGTGTAGCCTTTTAGAAATAAGGCAACTACTAAACCAGGCAGGCTTCCCTTTTATAGCATTTCTACAATAGTGTAAAAGCACATGCCACCATTTTCTCTTTTTCTCCTTCTTTACTTACTCTTTCCCCCTCAAATAAATAAGAAGTTAAAATAAATCATGCAACCCCTCTCTCCTCACCCTTACCGTTATTGCCTATTGCTTCCTGAACCATTTTAAAAAAAAAGGCTTGAATAATAGTTTGAACCTGTTGGTCTAGTTGCAGATGTTCATTATAATGTTTTATGTACCTGGAATAGCTGACAGATTATTTCTATTCCATATGCCTTTTGTTTTGCTGACATCTTCAGGTTTTTAGTCCAAGTATCTTCATCAACACTATCTGTAATACCTTTTAGCTGGTGCAGATCTCCTGGTAAAGTTTTGTACATGTGTGTGAATGTATAGTGAAGTGGATGTTTAAGAGAATGGCTCAATACGAAAGAGAATGGTATAGTCTGTTCATTATCAAGAAAATAATTTTTAAAACAGTATAACTATTATGCATTGAAAACCAGAAAATTTGGCAATTACCTTATAAAGAAAGCCTTGGGGGAAGAATGTTAATGGTACAACAGGGAAGATATATTCTCATGATGTACATAAAATACAACAGCAAATGGGTTCTAAAGCAACTATGTTTTTTGCACCATATGACTGGAGCATGGAAATATCTGGCAAATTAAAGCAACCTGGCACATTTCAATGTGTCTCACCAGATAAACCTAGAATTTATGGTCAGAGATGTAGCTGGCTCCTAATGCTCTAAATCAAGAAGTCAAGAAAATGGCTTACAAAGCCAAGAGTAACCCCCAGTCAGGTTTTGACCTGACAGTGTTCCCAATCCTTCTGTGCTCTCCTGAAAGCCTTCCAGCTCTCAGCACACAGACAGAGGCATCTCATCTGGACTCTTGTAGAATTAGGGCTTCAACTGAGCACTTGATCTCTGCTGCTGCTGCAGTGTGAGCTACAAAGTGGAGTACAAGGCTCTGTTTCTGCATGTAGTTGTTGGTCCCTGAAAGCAGTGGTCTCTGTTCTACTACATAGCATTTTGTAAGCCTCTAGGATGTTACCAAGATTGCCGTCAGCCAGATTTGTGGGGATTTTTAAGTTGAAAGTAATTTTGTTTTATTGAGGAGTAAAAAATAAAATGCTTTTCCTTGTGAAGCTTGTCAACATGCATTTAGGAAAATTAGTTTGGAAACTTCTTTGCTCATTATTGGAATGGAAAAAATGTTTTAAAGTGCTCAGCATTTCATTAATCTTGGGAATGTTTTGTTTTCATGTCATCCTGACTGCTTTCACAAAAACAAATACAAGGTTCATGAACAGGATTTTTAGAGATATTGTCTATGTACAGTCTCCTGTGGCTTTAAATAGAAATCTGGCTCTTTGGTAAAGTTGATGCTGTGGACACTTCATCCTGCTCAGAGACTAATACTTCTGTGGGAAGGGGAGGAAAAGAGACTGGGATCTCACTGCTTGTTAGGGAACACTTTTGGGCTCTTCACAATGTTTGAGCACACACACAAATATGCTCAATGACCAAAGACTGGCACAAAAACGAATCACAAATGCCTTCTTTTAATAAGTGCAAAATAATGGAGAACTTTACCTAGAAACAAAAATTGTAAACAAAAATAATATTCATTAGATCATTAACATTGCATGAATACAAGTCTAAAAACCAGCTTGGTGCCAGGCTTATGTGATTGTCATGCCCACTAGTACCCTCTCTCAGTTTCCTTGCTCTCCCTGGGTCTTGGTTTGGTTTGGTGTTTTTTGTAACTTTTAGCTTCCAAAATACAAGTGTTTCACTTGCAACAAATCAGCCCTTTCCGACCAAAAGAAATATTCCAGACAAAACGCCCCCAAAACTATTGCTTTCTTTTATGATTGTATATATTTCAACTCTGGTCCTTGTGTGTTTGATTCATGTGTTAGATCTTGGATGACTGATGCCTCACTGACAAAAATTACTGCAGGATTGAAAATAATAACAGTGCATTGAGACACTTTCCTAGGTCTCCTGCATAGGCTGTAGAGTGATTCCTACGGCTACTCACCGTGGCTTTTCCTACCAGTTTTACCAGTAGATGATGCTTCATGTTTTGTTGCTCAAGATGTGAGTTAGTATTCACAAACTCTGGCCCTTCTGGCAGACACTGCCACAAAAATTTCCTTTGGGCCACAAAAATTTCAGTAACACCAGCCTTTTTGTCTCACTCAGGAGATTTCCTTAGACTTGTACCCTCCCAGACCATGCTCCTAAAATCTGAAAAGTGAGGATATTCCACATGGTAGCCAGAGGTGCAGTGAGCAGTGGCACATTTCCACAGATGCTGCACTCACTCCTCCCAAGTGCAGGGCTTCTTAGAGCCTTGTGGAGGTATTTGAGAAATGCCATGCTACTGCATGGTTCAATCAGGTTCTGCTTTTGGAAGACTGGTAATTCTCCTCTGCAATTCACAGCTGTTGAAGCCACAACAGCTCCTCTTTAAACACCGAGTAAGCTTGGCTAACAAAACTTATGGGCCTGAAATCTCACAGCTCAGGAGAATATATATAATTTTTCTTCCATTTCAAACTAAAGCAATTGTCCTAATCATATCAGCAGAATGTCTCTGCAGAACATAGATCATAATCGCATTTGATTTTACTTTAACCTATCCCTAAGTAAATACTCGTTCCTTCCAGGGATTCACTAAGCCCAAAATAAACCCATCATTTTCCAGAGAGAAGAAAATATCATTCTGAATAGTAGTGTACTTCATTTTTGTATCTCTTATCTATTGATACGTAATGCAAATTTTTTAATTTTTGCACATTGTCAATTCTCTGATTCGATTAGTTTCAATTCTGGCTCTGATATTTGTAGTAAATACAGATCAAATGGGGGTAAATGCACATGCAAATGTAGGCAGTATGTGACATCAATAATACATGGTAACATCTAGAAAAAGAATTTTTGTATTCCTCAGAAGCCACTCTTGTTTTACTATTTTTTGGTTGTTTTTTTTTGTTTTAAGTGTTCCACACATTTGTGAGGCAGCTGAATGAACTTTTATTCCTGAAAAGAGAATCACTAGAAAAGCACTATCAAATCCAGAGGTGTAGTAAAGCCCCCCAACAGAGAGCCTGAGTAGTGAAAAGGATGCTAGTCTGAAAGCTGGGAGCATGTGAAAAACCAAACAGCTAGAGAGATGCACAAGGCCTTTTTCACTTCTACTTCTTTTTGGAAGCCCTGGGTGGGGATTACTTACTTGGTGAATAGAACTTTTCACATGCAGTGAAGTGAAAGGTGATGATGCAGCATGGCTGAGGGTAGGACTTGAACAGCAGGGTTTTTTTCCTTGAAAAGCTTCATTTCAGTTTTATTCATATAAGAATGACTCTATTTGCTTGCCTCAGCAGTTCATCCAGGTTGGAAGGTTGTCCAGTTCACTTCGGGGCCCAAATCCTGGTGCTTGTACTCCTGGTGGAAGTTGTAGGATGTGATGTGTGTGCTGAGCAGTGCTGACATCTGCATGGTTAGTATGTGGAACATAATTAACGTCGTGTAAGACACTGACTGAGCAGCAGAGGGCTAAGGGGTTAACTATCTGCTGGCTGTCATTTTCCAAAACACAGTGGGTCAGTGTGTGCTAGGGGTCCCTAGGAATTTGCAGCTGAAACAAGCAGAAAAATAAGCAGATTTCCAAACCCAGCAATTCCTAGCACAATGACTACTATTTTAGTAGCATTTACCTTGCAGATGAAAGAGTTTGTAGGGTGGGCTAAGATGCGGCTGGATGGCTGCCCTGGGCTTTTGCCCTTAGTCTGTAGGCAGTGTGGCCAGAAGTTTGCACAGCCCAGCAACCACAGACTGAATCACAGCTTCTGCACTCCTGTTGTACCAGTCTACATTCCTTTATGCACCTTCGAGGCTCATTTTTCCTCCTTTGCCCTGTGGCAGAGCTGCTTGTCCAATTACTGTGGAAAGGGACATTAGGAACCATCCTGCTTCAAAACAACATTTGCCTTGTTTCCACTCCATCAAGCATTAGCTTAACATATCTCTGCAGGGAGTCATAATACTTTCCTAACCACAATACTTACTTAAAGTACCTTGCAGTACTGGTTTAACACCTGAGATGTTCCACATTAGATTTCTGTAATGACACATGCTGGAGTTCTGAGTTATCTGCTACTTGGCAGGTAAAAATGAGTTTGTGATTATATCCTGTTTGCTATTATGAGCTGTCAAAGATAAATGAGTAAATTATGTTTAATATGTTTTATAGTGTATTGTAGCCTCTGCCTTTGCTGACTTTCCTCAGACTATCCTTAGGTTCTGTCTCTGCATATTATGACATTTCAAAGCAGTACTGTGGGAATCTGCTTCAGGCAATCACAAGACTACTATCCTGTCAGAGCACATTGTCACTGGAATTGGGGGTGACTTGTGGAGGTCAGAAATATTTGAGTTCAATCCACATTTGACTAGAAGTAGTTTGCAAAGTTACTGTAAATGAACCCGCTGTGAGTATAGAAATTGTAAACTGTGGTGTTTATGTATGAACTACAGGGAAAACAGTGGAATTTTTACCAGAATACCTGTCTCTTTTTTTTCACCATGAATCAGTTTCTAAAGGTCATTGCCCCTTGAGGAAAATTTCAAGGGTTTTTGGGCAAAACCACTACCAGAACCTGGGCAAGAGAAAAGTTACATCCAAGATCCTTTAACGTGCCCCCAAAGATAATAGTACCGCTGAAAAGGAGAGAACTAAATAAAGTCAAATACTGGTTTTTTTCCCCGACAAGATCTTTAAAGAGTCTTTTGAAGGAATAGGCTTAAAGAGTCATTCTTTTAAAATGTGCCTCTAGAAATAGAAGGTGCCTCTTGAGAGATTTGTATAATTTAAAAAACCTGCTCTTACTATTAAAATATCCCACAGTATCATGCCTGGAATAACAATTAGGAGAGGCTGAGTGACTAGTGCTATATACACTTGTTACGCACATGCAATGTCCACAGATGTCTGTGGAGAAGACAACCCTAGAGCAAACTACACCAACATATCTAGCCTGCCTGGTGGTTCTGTGGTGTATTTGTGCCTCATGTAGATGTGTGTTTTGGGAAGATATGAGCTTCTCTGGTGTAGTTTTGCTGTTGAAGTTGTTTCACTGACTGCATCTGTCGCGCTGCATCCTCCTGTAGTCGCACTCTATGTCAACCCTTGTCCTCTGTTCAGCTGGGGACTTGCACTGCCAAGCTGTGCCACGTAACAGGACAAGGATTTGTGAGTAATTTAGGTTCATGACTTTAGTCCTTCCTGGCTCTCAAAATTAGGTGTGTCCCTCAGCTGTGCCCCTCAGCTGTGCCTTGAACCCACAAGGGAAGTTAAACCTGCACCAACCCTTCATTTCAGCTCTCTGAAAGGTGTGAGCGAAGCAAAGCCTGGCCAGGGACACTGGCACAGTCAGGCTTCCATAGCCAGGACTGGAACTGTTACTGCTCCATGGGATAAACACAGCCTTAAGCTGTTCAGATGTCAAAAATCCCAAGATCTGCTAAGGGAAACTCTCCCAACAACTACCTACCCCTTTTACTCAGACAATGCTAATAAGAGCTCTAGGATTTGACTTTAGGATAGTGATTACATAGCAGTTAATTTAAAAAAAATATTACAAACCCCCGCTGAAGTAAAGCTCACACCTCCATATCTGTGCTTGAGTGCATTTATTATGAGAAACCAATTTTACCCTGGACCAGAGAGACACTGAGCAGGCAGATATGGTTGTCATGCTAGGGTGAGTTGTCATGATGAGGCTTTCTGAGCTCCAGGGCAAAACTGAAAAAGTGGGGAAGTATTACAGCAACTTCAATTCTTTTGCATGCAATGCTGTAATTAGTATTCATGTAATGAGTAAAAGCTTGTGCCAGAAGAGCCATTAAGTGTGAAGTGAGGAGTGCCAGCCATCCCCATGTGAAGGCTTTGTGGGCAGTTGCTGCTGCCTCTGGGCTATTTCCACAGAGCACTCTGTGGGTTGCCCTTCTGGTATTCCCTAGTGGGGCTCCCACCTGGCAAGATGCTCCTGGTGTGGGCATAGTGTAAGGGAAAGCACGGAAGCAGCTTTCCCAGGCTGCACAAATGGAAAGCCAGCAGTAAAACAGGTCCTCTGGGACCTCTAAACAACAGGCAGGTGGCTGGGTACTGCTGAAACACAGATTTGGGGAGACAGGTTTCTAAATGTGAACACTTTACTGCTGGTTTCAGAGTATAGATCTTTAATGTTTTACCTGTTTACTGGAGGTAAATTTATTGGAAGTGTCACAGTGTGAACATGGTAAATTTACTGGAACTGTCACAATGTGAACATGGGAGTGCAACAGCAGTGTAGGAAAAGCTGGAGGGAGAATAATTCAGGACAACTTTCCTACTCTGGTATGAATCAAACTGGTTTTGCCCTTGTCATCTTTCTGATTTTTATTATTCATGAGGCTGAGGGCCATGCTCTGCTCTGAGCCATAGCAGGGGAAAAAAAAGAAGAAATTACTAGACCAAGCACGGGCTAACTGAAGACAGATGATTTGTTCTGGATTCTTCATGCTGTGGTCAGTCTCAAGGCTCAGGTGTAATTCAGCAGAAACTGGCTTTTTGTATGTTGTATTTGAGACATCTTGTTTCACAGGCAAGGTACCTTTTCAGAGAGAACCGTTGCACAGTAACTGCATGGAGGGGGGTGTGGGGACATCCCCAGCCCAATAATCCTAAAACACTTCAGGATTATCCTCCAAGCTGCAGCCCTGGTCAGGTCTTTTTATCACTGATTTCTATCCTAGTTGTACTACAGCCTCTGCTAAATTCTCCAAATCCATTTGCTTTTCCAGAGAGCCTGGCCCAGGGACTTTGGGCCCTGAGCCAAAAGCTCTTTAAGAGACATGAGCCATGCAGACGTCTTTAGCTGTGCACTGTAAGAGATGATCTCCACAGTTAACAGGGCTCTCCTGCCCCTAACAGCACAAAAACTGTGACCCAGGTCCAGCTGCTCTGCCCCAGGAGAGCCCTCTGCTCCCTGAATCCAGGGTCTCTCCCCAGACCTTTTTTCCAGGCTCTCTGGTAAGTTACAGGGACAGTTTTAGGATTTACCATTATAGGTTTAGGAGGGTTACTTTTACAGTCTGACAATGATGAAAAGTCTAAAATTTTGGTGGGAATGAATGTCTATTGCAGACTTCCACTGGTGGAGTGTTAAGTATAGAATTTGTGAGACCTTATAAAACATCTCAGGATGTTCAATGGACAGTTTGCCACTGAAACACCCTCTCACATAGTACATCAAATTCTCCCTTGGCCTTTAGGGGAATGAATGAGATGTTATAACAATTTTCTCTCTGTGTAATTCTGTAGTTGATTTCATCATCTATAATTTAGAATATTCTTAAAATCATTAAAAACATGTCTGAATATTTATTTATTGGCATGATTTATTCACAACTTTCACTGTGGGACTGTATTTGCAGGATGGAAAATTCCTTATGTTCCTCTTGTAAATTAGGTGGCGCCCAATTTATATTCCTTTTTAACCACTGACCATCTCCAGGGCAAAGGGGAGGAGGTATGGAAGAGAAGCCTGTCAGAATCAGTTGAGGAGCATCACGCCTGCAGGTATGTCAGAGCCCCTTGTCACCTCAGGTTCAAACATCTTGCTGCTGTGCACAGCTGGGTTACACTTACCTTGATTTGTGGCTGAGTGCATTAACTTCCCCTCTGACTTGGAAGGAGGAGTATGAAGTCAAGGGACACATGCTAGATCATAAGCTACATCAGAGCTTGTCCAAAAGGACTGTCATTTCTAAAAGTATCTTGGGATACTTAAGGTACTGGGCATCACTTGAAGTGTCACCACTTCATATGTATCATATTTAGGCTGCTTGAAGTAATGTATTAGTAAATTCAATGATTTGCACCAGTGAAGGAGGCAAAATTTAAAGACCTGGGCATGAGAAGTCTGTGGCACAGCAAGTTGCACAGAGGTAGTTTATAATAGTTGAGATATCTTCAAAGGCAAATTGTATTTGTCTAGCTATGAAAAAACCCCTGTAACTAGCTAGGAAAAAAAGCATCACAAAGAAAATTAAGAAAATAACAGTTCTCAAGTCAGCCTGACATTTGTTCTTCACTTGAGAAAAATATCTGAAAGAAGCTTAGCCTTTAGAGCTGTAGAAAAACTGGCTATTGGAGTACCATGCAGATGAACTTGGTATCTGCTGTTCAGGTTAACAATACATAACTGCTACTGCCACATGCATGGGATAATGAAAGAGCCATCTCAGCCAAGTAAAGAGAAATTAAATCAGCCCATTCTACACTCCTGCTCATTACACTGTTAAATATTTAGCAGTTTGGTTGGGTGTCATAAAAGGGGAGAACATTAGTCTGAGGAATCATAATGATAGTTTTGAGCTGTTTTTTAGTGTTCTGCAGTTCCAGCACCAATGACTTAAATTGTAAAAAATGTAAATGGGTTATTACTAAAAGTTAAACTTGTGTTGTTGATATTATGAAATAAACAAATTCAAAGCAAGCTGGAAATGGTTATTATTTCTATTTAGATCCACTATTAGTACTGCTAGATCCTACAAATAGCCATATTGACAATCACCTCAGTGCTTGTCCTGCCATACCTGCTTTATAAATCTTCTCTTAACTAACCAAGGTAAAGCATATGTACCTTTCCTTTCCTTGGAAGCTAACTGAAAGCCAGCATGAAACCTGGTAATGGATAATTCTTGCTTGCAGCATATAATTTTCTGACATTTGCTTAGAAAGGAGAGGAAAAGGAGGTTTGCGGAGATCAAGCAAAGCTGTCCTGTCAGCTCAGAATTATTCACCTTTAAAGAATCTTCTCTCAGCACAACGTAGGCAATGGAGGTTGATGCCCTTCAGTGTCCCCCGTTTACACACTGATGAACATGAAGTATCCCTGCAACACTAGGAAAACTGTGTGGAGACCAAATCCCTGCAGCACGGTCGGAGCTGGGACATGTTGTACAAGCAGTGAATTTCCCACCAGTGAGAAGGAGGGGGACTCACTGTGCAACTTCATCTGCCTCTGTTTCCTTATGCAGAAAACAGTTGCTGATTTTGGATTCCATTGATTATTTAACAACAATTTTACTTCTTTAATCGGAATGTTTCATCTCTCACAATGTTTAATTTCTACTGCCAGAATTCCACATACCTATGCTATTCAGCATAATTTTTTAAAAATTTAAATTTTCTGCAATCCAGAGCATCAGCTCCTATAGCGAGCATCACATCAGGTGGTGACCTTGGAAAAGATCTGGTTTGAAAGTGCAAGATTACATGGCAGTATTTAAAAAAAAATGTTTTGCTTTGACATCAGACTACATTTGGATCTGGTATAAAGGTATAAAAACAAATATTGGGGTATCCACGCTGAGTCCATGCATAAATTTAGACCCATGGCTCAAGTTTTTTCTCATTATAATTTTCTTCTTTTCAATAATAATGCAGCTTCCTTGAAGTCAGAGACTTTCACAGCATGCTCTTGTAAACATTCTTGCAAAAACTGTTTTCTTTCTTAACATTTATAAGTTATTTCAACAGTAAAGATGAACAAATTGCTGAGGTTTTCCTACATTCTCTTAATTGGATGGGGTGATTGGAGAGAGCAGCAAGGAAACCTGTCAAATTAATTCAAGGTCACAAGTTTTGCAAAAAAAAAAAAAACAAGACTATTTTTTCTCATTTTCCCCCTTCCCAAAAGTGATTCACATTTCTTAAAATTCATTTGCTTTTTAGAAAAAAAAACCCACAACTTTTTTTAAGGTATTAGCAATAAAAAAATTATGCAGACACATCCTTTTAAAAGCTCACTGACTTGCTTCCTTGGGAATATCTTGAGAATGTCTTGGAAATATCTTGAGAAGAAAACAGCAAATTTTTTTTGTTCTCTAGATTGAAATTAGGAGCTCACACTTCTTTAACAGAATATCAATGCATATTGTCATAACCCCAATTTCTAACCATTATTCTCCACAGGTGTTGCATATCTGAAAATACAGCTGAAGTTTAAAAGCTCATTTTAAACTCCTACATCACAAGCCTACTGCTTTTTAAAAGGCTTGAACATAGCACGATCTTCATGTTCCTTGGGTTTGGACTGTTATCATCCCACTGTCTCCTTGGCTACACAAGGAACATCAAGCAATTCAGAAAAGGAGAGCCACAGTGGCAAAGGTTTCATCCCTTATAAAAGACATTTCAAAGACTTAGATCTGCCCAGAGAAGAGATGTCAACTCATGCTTGACTTTTAGAATCATCTGACTGCAGGGGCATTCTTTAATTTTTTTAAATTTTTTTTGTGGGATGGAGATGATGTACAAGTAACCCAATCACCTCATATGCCTGCTGCAGCAAAAGAAGCAAGATGTGCTTTTACGTTTTTACTGCAAGATTAAGAAATACTTATGAGTAAATAGAGTGAGAAAGTAACAAATTTGTTAGAGACTTTAACATAATTCTTCGTGCTTCCGGGTGCACTTAGTTTTAAGACTGTTCTTTGTCTTAGACAAGTTTATCCTCAAATGGTGAAAATATTTATGAAATGCCCATTGGAGAGGTTTAGATTGAATATTAGGGAAAATTTCTTCACTGAAAGGGTTTCTGAGCACTGGAACAGGCTGCCCAGGGAAATGGTGGAGTCACCATTACTGGAGGTATCTAAAAGCCATGTAGGTGTGGCACTTGGGGACGTGGTTTAGTGCTGGGCTAACAGTTGGACTCAGTCTTAAAGATCTTTTCCTAAATGGTTCTGTGTATTATAATTCAGGATGAATCAGGGCTGGTAAACTGAAATGGAAACAGAGGCTGCAAAGTCTCTTAAACCTTCTATCTACCACGTAAGTGAAATGGTTTGCAGGTGCAGAAGGCTGTAGTTGCAGACATATCAAAGAAGTGTACATAGCTGAGGACATATCAAGGAGTCCCAAAGAGAAGATATATGTTTAGGGTTGCAGAAAGGGGTACTGCCAAAATAGGGGAATAAGTTGAAACAAATAAAAATCAAAGTAAAGAACTTCTATTTTTCAAACAACAAATGTATCATAAAGCAGTATTCTTAGTTTTAGGTACTTTGCACATTGCATAGCCATAACACACATATTACAGCTGCTTTATGACAGTTACCAGCACACAGATATTTTAACAGAAGGAAAGGCTGTGTCACGCACAGTTTATGGAATTAAGCTTATATGAGTATCAAGACTAAATGTCCTTCAGCTAGGTGTGTTAGTTTGAAAACAAACCAGCGGGAGGTCGCAATTTAATAGGAAAATTAAAAATAAATGCAATAATACAAGGAAAAACACTGACAGAATCAGATACAACCTGACACCCTGTTAGAGTGGTGGTAGCAGTCCAAGTGAAGTAGTTCAGTTGAAGCAGTGATCCTGTGGAAGGGCTGGTCTCCACCTGAAGGTCCAGTGGTAGCTCTTGTCCTCTGGGAACCCAGCAGACAAAGCTACCTTAGGCAGTACCAAGGCCAGGTTATATCCAGGTGGGAATGCTTGGCTCCTCCCCACTGGGCAGAGCATCCCACAATGGGATGAGATAAGTCCATGAGTCATGCGGTGTCTTCTTGATAGGCAATTAACAGTTATCGGGCTGAGTCACAACAGGAGATAACAGCTAATGACCCACAGTTGGTGGTGATAGAATACTGAATACATCTATATTGTAACCTAGGACACTAGGAAAGACTCTAAATCTCACACACTTTACAATTTACAATATTTTAGACCTTTAGTCTGGAAATGTGCAGTATAGGTTGAATCAATTCAAAATGTCTGGAGTGTGTTAATTTTTGTGGAAGATGATATCCCAGCTCCCACTTCCGAACCAAACTTTAAAAATACAGAAAAATTGACACTTTGATCTCAAAACAGACCAGGAGATTAAGACAAAAAGTCATGAAATCATGTTATCCGAAAGGGGGAAATTGCAAATGTTGGTCATTCGGCAGAGGCAATCGGGGCATAACAATCACTTGATGTTACCAGGAGTTTCTCATCAGTGCTTCCTGCCCTTCAAACCATCTTGGATACAGCAAAAAGGGGGGTCTGCTCCCCATTCCCATGTAGGAGCCTCCTGAATGTGTACAGAGCCTTGTTGGAGTGGAAGGAAGGAGTTTTTCATCCCTTGCTTCTGTTTTGCCTGCCTGTTAGTTATAGCTAGGTAATGTAGAGTGTGTGTTGTGATTTGTGGTCTTCTCTTTTTGTTGACTGGGGGAAGGGTCTATACTTCCATGGTTTGAAACCAAGTTAAGGCTTTCAAACTTTATATGGCTGTCCTATTTGGCCTTCGATGGATAATTTCTAGCTCTGTTTTTGAGAAAAGTAGGTAACACATACTCTGTTTACTTTCCTTCTTGGGGGAGACCAGGAGTAGTAAATATCTTTAAGTATCTGTTCCTGTAGAAATACTATCCTGCACAAACGTTTTTGTTCTTGGCACTGCAAAATGCACACAAAGTTTCAGAAAAATTTAGCCCAGAAAAGGAAGCAGAGCATGGCATTGTGTTCTTCAATGATAAAAGAAGTTTTCTGGGCAATTAGACTGGGGAATATTTCCATGTAGCTTCCATGGGATTTCACTTTCATCAGAAAAAAAATAACACTTTTCCTTTCAGCTTCACAAATTTGGGTTGTTATCATGTTGCATCATTCTGCACATGGTGATGACTGCATAATGAAAAGCTGCTTTCATGATACAGGGCACTTCACCCTGTGTCTGCCCTTGCCCTCACATATCTGCCCAGCACTTTGGTCAGCACTGAGTCTCATGCTGCAAATTCCAGTTTAAGACATCAGAGCTGGTGCTCGCCCCTAATGAAAGCCTGTGCTGGTGCTTCATTGCCTTGCTGCAGCAGCTCCAGAATTTCTGCTGCTATTTGGGAGGAAGATGGAGGAAAATTCTAGATGCAGTATAGAATATTTTATATGCAATATTCTACGTACAAAATTCTACAAAACATCTATTCTACAAAAAAAAAAGTACAAAAATTCTATATGCAGCATAAAATAATGCATATAAATATAGAGAAAAACTCTATACAGATTATTGTACATAGAGCTCGGCCCTTAGCCACCAGATAGTAAGATTGTCTGGAGCAAAACTTCAGCTAGTGTAAATTCAGACAAGTCCAGCGATACCTGTCCTTATCACAACTGTATGGCTCATGCCAAGAGAGCACCTGAGAAGGTTTTTGCCTTTTAATACTGTTGAAATTTAGAAGCTGTCTCTAGATTCAGAACATTTGTCACAGGGAATTAACATCAGGAGCTGTCAGGTCATGTATGGCTGGCAAAATGTCTAGCGAAATGTTAGCTCTCCAACCCTGACATACACTGCAGCTGTAGCTTTGAAATAAAAATTTCCAGAAGAAGGGTATGTTAACAACTGACTAGGTCCCAGTTTAAAGTTAATGTAGCTCCATTAGTTCTCTGCTTCACCTGTGACAAACAAGAGTAACAGAGATGCTCTTTCTCAAGATGCTCTTTCCTGAGGGACTGACAAACTGATAAACCATTCTACATATTCTATACCTGCCATTCTAGTGGAAATTTTATTTCCATTTAAATGTCTATTACTTTATTATAGTGCAATAAATGTGTTTTAATTAGTTGTGATTCCCAGTTTCTGTCTTTCACTTCTAGTGTGTTTTCTTTGGTGACATTTTTTCTTGTCAGGGAAAGGTCATGACATTTCAAGGTGTTCACTTCCTGAAGCATAACTTCTTGAAGTAATGAGATTCAGCTGATCTGTCAGTAAAAATCTGCCACAGTGAAAACAAGCCCAGGAAAAGCAAAGCTCAGAAGCATCAATGTGTGGTCACTCCTGATGGGGCTGATGGCTGCCCATGTTCTCTGTGTTATTACAAGATTGCCCAGAAACGACAAAAAAACCAGGATTATGTGTCACTGAGTGCCGTTATTATTTGAACCTCTGTTTTCAAGCATCCCATTAATTTGCATAGTGATTCAAGCTCAGGCAAACTTTGCTTTGTTTAAACCTTAAATGATGCTAACCTTATATGTTCCTTAATGAGTATAAATAGATTTCAGACTGCATATGTTAGTTTGGAGTTTCCTGACTGAAATTCTTAGACCTTTTTATGGGTGGTTGTTACTTTAGGAGAGCAACAGTGAGGACTTGAATCTCAAAGGAAAGTCCCTTGAAGGCTGGCATCTTCATGATGTAAATCAAAAGTAGATTTGGGCCTGACTCAAAAAGTTGGTCACTTCCTGCCCCAATTTTCTTATTGCCAAAAAGTTGCATACAGTTTTCATTTTGACTTAGCAGTGCTTTGCATTCCCTTTTCACCTGGGAAGGACTACATTACATTATTCTACAAAAACGTTCTCTACATTACATTATTCTACAAAAACGTTCTCAGCCCAGGGCATGTCTGAAAATAACCTTTACATGTTCCCTTTGTGCCAATGCATGCAGGAATGATAAGCTATTTTCTGGAGACAGAAGTGGGTTCTAGTCCTTTTAACCCCTACACAACCTCCTTTCCAGTAATATTTGTTAAATAACCCTTTCTGATAATTTCATCATGTCTCCTCAAGAAAAGACACAATTTGACCTAGTATATATTTTTGCCTATTATGTAGTATTATGTATTACAGCCTTCTTCCATTTTAGGGGCTGTGCTTTAGGCTGGCAATTTTTCTTTTTATAAGTTGCTGTCAGTTTTCAGCCCATTTGAAAAAAAAAAACAATGGATTTTTAAGCATGCACTTGTTGAATTGATTTATTATTTTTTACTGGACCTCCCAACTTCATAGTTTGATTTGAGTTGCTCTGTCAGTCTTGATTTCTTCGTTGCTGATATTCACCAACAGAAACAAATAATCACTTTTTAAAAATCTCATGTCGTCAGTAAAACAGGAGGTTTTTCATAGATGATGTGTACATTTGAGAAGTTCTTTTGTCTGGGAAGACAGCAGTATGAAATCAGAATTAAAAGAATTTAGGAAGAAAAATCTCACTAGGTGTTGACTGATTTTTCCCTGAAGAATATGAAAGTTTCATGCTCCTCCTGACAATTAAAACTTGTTTGTCCTAAATTTCTAAGCGTATTTAAAAACAAACCAAACAAACCAACCAAACAAACAAAAAACCAAATTACAAACAAACAATAACGACAACAATAGCAAACCAATAAAAAACCAACAAAACCATGCCTTTCTCCTGGCGTTAACCTATTTTTAACCTATTACAATATGTTAAAAAAATTAGTTGCTGTCCTTTATATATCTCTTATGGGCTCACTTCCATGATAAGAATAAAAAATAATGATCCTACTCACTCCAGGTCATTTGAGATGGAGAATACAAGAGTGGTGTAGACAGTTGGGCTTTATTTGCTGTTGTGGGGAGAGCTGCCACTCACAGCAGTAGTAATAACCTGTATTACTCATCATTTGCAAACGTTTCTTCCTGAAAAGTGGCATTTTTATAAGGAAAGTCACCTTCCACTTTTCCTGGAAGTAACTGTGTGACCCATCATGTGCTCTGAGCAGCCAGATGTATGAAGAGAGGATTTTCAACAAAATCTGGATGGAGTGGGCAAGGATGCTGATCTGATCAGCAGTGATATATTTGATCAATCTGCACAGAAAACTACTCCATTTTTAAGATAATAAAGAATATGGTGTGTATAAAAGGTTTTAGTTGTTCCTAAGTTGCAGTTTATTATTGTAAAGCTGTTGAAAAGTTCATGTGTCTGATTGTGCTGTCTCGAATGAGACACATTACAAAACACTCCTTGTGATACTTAATTTTCAAGACATTGCTATATAGGCTTATGACTGCAGCACAGTGGATCTCAAGAGACATGAATAGAAGAATTTGCTTTCTGAAATCCAACTTTGCACAGGAAAGTGTATTATTATTAAACTTCGGAGCTGGAACTAGCAAGATCATAGACTCCATGAAACCTAAGAGTAAGGACAGAGAAATTTCTTGAGTTTTGAGGGCAAAGACTCTACTAATGGGGTTTGGCATTCTTCTGCATTCAGTGGTTGGTAGAATGAAAAAAATAGTTGTAAGCCCTGTACAGAAATAATATCCTGTCAAGTAAGGTGCCTTGCTGATTAACCCACAGTGAGAGCAGCTTTGTGGTGCTGGGAAAAGAATGAAGGGTTTGCTAGAACTGGGTTTTTGTTCGATTATTTTGACATAGCAAAATCTATGAATTATGCTTCAGTTTTCTGCTCTCTTAATAAATATGATTTTTAAGTAAATCTGACATGAGCCAAGTGCTCTGGTCCTAGGAAGACAGTGAGCAGATAAACAGGCCAAACAGCAGACCAGTGTGTTAATCCCACTGTTAACACTTTGGACAGAAAATCCCTGAACAATCCAGGCTGGAAGATATTCAGGGGGTTTTGGTCCATTCTTCCAAATTATTTCCTTATGGTCTTTTCCATCAGACTTTCAACTAAGTGCTTACATGTCACATCTATACAAAGAAATTTCCTGCAGTTGGCATTAGTTATATCTCACTAGCAAGCTGTGAGGAAACTTTTTGTGAAATACCAGAGTTAGACAGTGTACTAAATGTAGCCCTGGAGTATGTATTCTTTTTTTTTCTGAAGCCAACAACAATTCAAAACTTTTGGCAAAATACGAGTTTTATAAACCAAATTTTCAGGTTTCTTCCTTTCTGCTGGATTTATGTGCATATTGTGAAAAAAATTACACAAAACCACTGTGAGGTCATGTTATGAGTTTGTTTTTATGAGTTTGTTTCTCGTTATAAGAGAAATTATATTATAAAACCAACTCATCTCACAACTGTGTGGAAGACAAAATGGTATTTTCTAAGTGTCATTACTCATCTACCTTCGCTCCTTTACTTTCTTGCTTAAGGTCTTTTCAGTTAATAAAACCTGTAGATTCCAAAAACAATATTGAGGAGAGAAAAGTGAGATGGGAATATCTTGAAGATAAGCCTTATAAAAAAAAAAAAAAAAAAAAAAAA
>VZRM01006579.1:1387545-1414964 GCA_013397955.1 Grantiella picta
TCATCAGGACTCCATAAAACAAATAAACTCTACTGTTTCCAGTCCCATGTTTGTATAGAATTCATGGTGAATGCTGGTGGAAAACATGGAAAATGGTGTGAAAAAGATTTGTCATCTGTGACCAGTTCCACTTATAAAACAAATGCAAGTCCATAAAAATCACACATTTCTTCTGGGTATCTACAGGTAACCACCATTTTGAAAAGAATATAATTTTTTCCTGAATTTAGTTATTGTCATCTGTTGAGCAAATTTTCTTTAGTCATTAAAGGGTTCAGCCATCTCTCTTTCATACAAGGAATTTTTTATGAAAAACATTCTGTAACTTTCGAAGGGAGCCATGAATGCTTGCTGCAATCAGTCCCATCACTCTTCCCTAGTGGAGTCTCTCTTAGCACAGGGGCTGGGATTTATGTCCTCATTTCCAGTAGTTCAGGCAAGATCTAATTCATTAGAGGGTTATTTATGTTTTACTTATTCATAAACGAAGAACTGAGGCATCATCTCAGATAAAATAAAAAAGGAATTTTTGGAGAAAATATAGGGTCTATCATGCCCTGTACAACTTGTGTGGTTTTGTTTGCTTTCTATTTGTAGGGAGACATCCCTAAAGACTAATTCTGAGTGATTTTCTCTTTGTGTCAGGTCAACACTGTAATAAAAGCCCATTTAGAGATGCTTATTCTTCAACTGAGACTCCAGTGACTTTGCTTTATGGATCTTTTTCTGTTCTGACACAAATTTTCTATTCTTTATTAGTAATAAAAGGAGAGAATACTTTGAAGAAGCACAGTATCTGAGCAGGCAGTAATTAATTATTGAGACTTGCCTACACAAAATTTTATTTCCTACAACATAAACAAATAAGAACAAAATCCATGTACACAATTTGTCCATTGTACAGGAGGATTAACAAGTTATTAATGGACCCATCTGAAGCTGTGAGAAACATCAGCACGCTTGCACACAGTGAGCCATTTCAAGCACTCTCCAGTAAGTTTAGAATATCTTGGTGAAGAAAGCACAGCATGGGTAAAAGCTCTCCAAGTACTTGCATTCAGACGTAGGAGGAATGACTTGTCATAATTTTTATTAACGTAGTAGAAAAACCAGTATGCACTGACCTCTTCCCAGCTGTGTGTGTGTGTGCGCAGTGAGCGGATTCAGTGACGCACCTCCTGACCCTGCCCTCGCAGACACAGACAACATGATGTTTTCACATACTCAGCTCTTTGATTTCCTTTCCACTCACCATAATTAACATTTATTCAAGCAACATTAGGAAGAGCATAAATATTTCAAAGAAGCTAATTACAGCATCGAAAACATCCTCCAAGCTATTCGTTTAATGAGGATGTGCTTTGTTCCTGCAATAGTGTAACATTAATTTCATCAAGCAATTAAACAAAACAAAACCAGATACAATAGAGAAAGATGTATTTTTTTCTCCTGTTTACGAGAATGCTTACTTGTATTTCAGTGAGTTCCTTGGATAAAAGGGACTGTCATAAGCCACGCAAGCTTCCTATAAACTCAGATTCAAGCTTGGAGAACTTGTTTTCTCAAAATTTGCACAAATTTCAGTAGAAGTATTATCTTGGTATAATATATAGTCTGAGGTTAGTGCAAATGTGATGTTGCTACACAAATGTACATTTTTGTTAAAAGTTATATTGCTTTTTCTAGTATATGACAAGAAGGATTACAGTTATGCCCAAATCAGTTTACCCTACCCATGTATCAGGAAATGCAAAATTACACTGATGCTGTTCGTAAAAAGGCATAGTCTGGGATGAAAAGGAGTTCATGCTGGGTCAGAAGTACTGGAGGAGTGTAGCCTGCTAGGATTCAGACAATGTAACTCATGGCACAGATAGGATTGAATGTTTAATGGCTACTGCTTTTGCCCATTAGCAGGAATTTGCTGAAAACAAAGTTCACGTTGCAGATGAAAGCAATACAGATCAAGCACTACAAATCCAAGCAAGAGAGAAGTATTAGATTTTTTTTTAATGGTAAATGGGATGACCAGAATTTTTCTACCTGGAAATTTTTTTCACATCATCTTCAAAACCTCGTAATATGTTTTTGTGCAAGTGGGCTTAGCAAAATTTTTCAGTTTGCAGTATTAAAACACACTGTGCAAAAATGCAATTTCTGGGCTAATTGGAACCCTTTCACCTGAAACTAATGTTTAATTCAAGATGTATCTTTTTTTTTCCCCACTATTCTTAAAACACTTTGCACCATTCAATAGGTGCAGAGTATTTAGAGGTATCCTATGCTCAAATCATAATAGACTGTAATATATTTTATTTCACAATCTATTAAATATTTAACAAGACTGTAATAATTAAAATGCATAACAAATTAAATCCTTCCGTAGGCTAAAGCTTGGGACACTGATTCATGCATTTGAATCAAGATGGATTAGGGAGATACCTTTCAGCACTGATCACTTCCCATTTATGATAATTTCTCTGAATAAGTGTGTTCTGCTTTTATTAACAAAAACCAGAACTAAATGCAATCCCTCAATTTAGATTGTTTTAAAACAACTCTTTTAATTAGGTCGATATAAATACAATCATACATAAAAAATACAGGCTTCTTCAATTGACACTAGGATTAGCTCTGTCCCCAGCCATATTAAGGAAAGCTTGAAACTGATTGAGAAGATGCTTTTATTACTAGAAGAATTTTATAGCATTTTAGCATGCTGCTTGGCAAACTTTTCACAATTTTGATGGCCTATCAAAGTGTCCAGGGTGGCAGAGTCCACTTTGTTTCACACACAGCTGATAAAGGTGAAGGCAAAGAGCAGACATCATCTCTATGGCTATAAATCAAAGGGGTTTTTTTGTTTCACAGTAACAGCCACTGCTCTTGTCAGGCAGATTTACTCCACGACACACTATTTAGCCCCCAGTCAAAACCCACTGAAATGGGAATAAAGAACTGCAAGTTGTTTTATAAAATGACAATCTCTAGTATTGCACCGTTGTCTCACTGGTGGACTGTGATGTACTATTGCCTTTGACGGTCAGAAAAAAAGCAACCAAGCAAAAAAATAGGAGTGAATGGAGTAAGAAGAGAAAACAAATCATAAAGGTAGACTGTGAATTGGGACCTGCTGTCCTGAAATGGTTTCCAGTCTCCACAATCTCAGCTGGGCAGGATCTTCTGGAGCAAAAGTGAGAGACAGTCAGACATGCACCATTCTTCAAAGTCAGATCGTGCTGCGGCGTTTGGTGTGAGGAACAGGTCAGCACTAGCCTGAGCGTCCTGCCGGGACTGGCAGCCATCATTTGTTGGATCTGATAGCAGGAGGTGCTGGTAAATTTGGGTAGCCAGTCTGGTAAGCCAGGGTTTGCTGTGCCTCAGGGATGGCAGGACTAAACTGCCCAAGTGCCTTAATAGATTTGAAGTCTGTGTACTTTTGACTGTCATCTAATGCTTTCGCTATAAAAGGATATAAATAACACCTGGGACCAAGGTCTGCAGCTGTATTTTATGTAAAACACCCTGCTAAACACAGTATTAGGATTTTAATCTCTAAATATTACCACATCGCTGAGTTCTGTTTCCTGGTGCGGCACTGTGTGCATTTCAGGCATAGGAAAAGCCAGCAGTCAGTCACACCTCTGCAGCCGGGGGGTCCTCCGAAGATTCAGTGACCGGTCGGTGTGTCCCAAGGCAGAGGGGTGCTCGTCCCCAAAGCCCCACATCCCAGCCACAGACAGTTTTCCTACATGCAGGCTCCATGAGTTCTTACTCCCACGCTCAGCTAGCTGGGGGCAAATCAGCTAGTGGGTCCGATTTCCCCACTTGAAATCAAGCCTCTTCGCTCCCCTGCACGGGCCTGGGGCAGTGTCTGATCAGTCCCCTTGGGCGCCCTGTTTCAGCACTGCGAACCCCGGACACGGAGGGGAGAAGCAGCACCTCCCGCGCCAGCCACCGCGGCTGCTGCCAGGGCTTCGGGGGATTACAACATGGATTTTTTTAAATGAGGGACTTTAACAAAGGGCCTGGAGCCTGGCCAGCGGCTCCCCTCTGTGCCAAGAAGGGACATCCGCCGCCCAGCAGGGTTGCAGCAGCCCTGCCCCGGGGCGGAGCGGGCAGTCACAGCCGCCCGGCCCCCGGCGGGAGCGGGGCTGCCTCCCCGAGCCAGCCCGGGGCTCGACCACGTGTCGGGGGGGGGTTAAAAAGTTGGGGCAGGCAGCGGGGACATGCCCAGAAGAGCGGCTGGCAGAGCGGCGGCGCCGGGCGGACATGGGACAGCTGTGCCACCATCAGCCCCCCGCGGCCACCCCGCAGCGCAGCCGGAGGAAGGCAGCAGACGGCGCGGGGCTGCCCGGCTCTCCTCTCCTCCTCCTCTTCGTCCTCCTCGCCTCCGCGATGTCTGCTTGCAAAGGTGAGGAGCATCCCGCTCGCAGCCCGCTCCCACGCCGCCGGCTCCGCAGATAATTTGGGAGCAGCGTGCCCGCGCTGCCAGCCGGGCGGGCCGGGGCAGCGGCGCGGCTGCGGAGGGATAACGATGCGCTGCAGCCCGAAGGTGCTGGGCATGGTGTCGGGCATCGCTTTGCGGGGCTTCTTCCCCTGTCCCGGCAGGATTACTCTGTCCCGGCAAAACACGCCAGCAACCTGTGGAACAGGCTTTTGTTAAAGCAATATAATTTTAAGTATATTTAAGTAAGTTTAGTGTGATTTTAAAAAAGGTAAGAAAAGAGCATTCACAACATGTATCACAGAAATGCAGGGAAATTTAAGACCTTTTGGCAGTCACTCCAACCTGTAGTAATATTTATCACATGAGGAATCCTGCAAATTGCTATTTTTGTAGCAGGGAGCTCTTGTGAAACATCTAACGGACTGTTTAACAAACCATACTCTCTTTTCTACTCTTATTTTCCCACCTCAGATAGATTAGCTGCTTACACCTTGTAAAGTACCATTACAAAATGCTGTGCAAGGACTGTTTCTATTTTGTTTGTATTACATGGGTGTGAGTTGCTTTAGTTGCGAGTTTTTCTTCTGCTTTGTTGCATTTTTAAAATATCAATAATCAAAGAAATCTAACTACAGTATAGTTCAAATTACGTTAAAAGTTAATTCAGGAGATGTGGAAGAGGGGAGGGAAGAAAAAGGAGTGCAAGGAAGGGCAATGACACACAGTATTTCATCACTGTTCTTACACAAATGATTGCCAGGAGCTTGTTTAGGGAGAGCAGTAGAGGGAGGAGAAGATTTAAGAAGTGAGTCCAAGGCTGTGCATCTGACATTCCGCTGCCTTGGAAGAAGCTGAATCTTTTTTAGACAGCAGAAATGAAGGACAAGAGAGCAGATGCATTGTGGACAGTGTTGATTTTGTAGAAGGATTTCCTCCTCCATGTTCCCTTTGAATAGGACTCTTTTCTTCAATGGCACTCCTTTCTTTGTCTCCTCTCCTGTCCCTCCCCGTCTTTTCTCTCTCCTCTCTCATTCTCTCTCTCTGTCCTCTTTCCTCTCTCTCTTGCATTCTCTTTTTCCCCCCTCTCCCTATGGTTATTTTGTGTATATTACAAAATAACTTAATGTTTCATAGTGTGTGCTGTTGTGTATGTGTGTAAATGAATGAAGTCCTGCAGGTGCTGCAGCTCTGTTCTGGATGGAGTGATGGATGATCGCTGCTCAGCCCTCAGAGGAACACAGTCCTAGGTGCACCAAACAGATGGGACTGCACATGAAATGAGCGTTTTTGAATATATAGAAAAGGGTAAAGGAAAATGAGGAGTGAGTGAAATAATTTATCTTTGTCCAGAAGTTTATGCTATCAGCTTAAAAAAAAAAAAAAAAAAAAAAAAGGAAAAATTTGTAGTATAAGAATTNAAGAGAAAGGTGTAATATTCATGATTTCTTGCTTGCTGCCCTAAGTTTTACTAATTCATGCTAATTAATTTCTTTGGCTTTCCCTGAAAACCTGAAAACCTTGGGAACATCCCAATGGCAGAAGCAGTGTTCAGAGATAGGCAGGCAGTGCTTTGATGGGGAAGGTGTCCTAATTTAAAGTGTTGCCCCGTTGCACTCTTTGCAATCAGGATACCACTCCCAAGCAATACTCCCGTTTGAATACACTAATTAAAGAGCAGAAGACAAAGTAAGACAACAGTAGCATCTTTAATTTATTTGGCATTTTTTCCTTGAAATGAAACAATATTTGGAAGTCAGTTTTCTTGCTATGTGAGATTAAAAAAAAAAAATCCCACTTCTATATAGTGTGAAATTACGAGCCCCTCTAATTCTTTTTTTTGGGGCAAAACGAGCATCCATAATAATTAGTCACCGTTAGTCTGTGCCAGTACAAAAATGTGGTTTTGAAATCCATCGCTTAATGCCTGGCACTAACTACTGTTGTGATTATTGTTATTCGGGGTAAATGTAAAACAAATGACATGACTTGTATAAATGTATAACATGTATACACTGCTCACCAGACATGCTAGGTCTACTTTTTACCTGTTTTTAATTTGGTTCAATTCTTTAAAAAAAATGTGGCCACATGTAATTTTAGACTGCCTGGGAGGTTATAAAATCTCTATTAAGCTGAGGTCTTTAAGAACAGTGTATATACTGGTTAAGTGTTTCTCATGGGCAGCAACTTTGGGCAGAGGGATAAATTAGATGACTTAGTAGGGTTTCCTGCAGTGCTAGGCATGTACAGTTAAAGCATCACGCTCTCCAGCGCCAGTTTCTGTCCCATGGGAGTTACAGAACATCTCTTCACTGTGTGGTGTCTAGTGTACTCACAATTCAGTGATGCTCATTTCTGTTATTTACAGAGACTATAACAATACTGCTATCAGAAATACACTGCAAGGTAAAATAACAGTGTGGTAAGAGGGATATTCTGGACATTGAGCTGGAAGAGACTCTGGGACAGTGACCTCCAGGTCTGCAGCCTGGGTGGGAAGAGACAAAGAAAGGAGCTGCACCAAGCTAAGCACAGCTTCAGTGCATCATTATGCAATTAACAACATATTTAATCTGCTGTGGGACCAAGCTTTTCCACATATCACACACCAAACAGAGGAAACAAAGCCAGTTACACATTTACTGTCTATCACCTTCTCAAAAACACCGTGTTCATATCATGGGCACATTTATATGCAATCGTACATTCCATAGGGCATGTTCAATTCTGCAGTTGTAGCATACAAGGAGGCAAGAGGTAGGATCCAGATCCTCAACTTGCAATGCATGCACTGGAGGTGAGCAGAGTTCTCAGAAAGCTCGAGGTTGTAGGCACTGGAGCATACTTTTTTGAGCAGGTCTCAGGGAGATCTAAGTAACTTCCACACTGTTTATTGCTGAGATGTGGATGTCCATATCTACTGTGAACTTGTGAAGAAGCATCCTACTGCACTGCTGAAATAGCACAGGCAAAAACTACTGGACAAATCCCAGAACACCCAGGGTCACAGACTTCCTTGGACCAAGCAGCTCTCGGACTCTGCAGTCAATAGGTGTGCTAGATTTCTCTGACATGGGATGCTTATACAAATGACCTCTGTTGTACTTATACAAATGACCTTAGCGTTGTTAAGCAGGGTTTGTGCTTCCAGGTGCACCAATGCCATCCCAAGCACTCAAATCAGATGAGGATTTGCAGCTGTTGGAAGAGGTAAGCATCACCTGCTATGTGGTATCCTCCCATTTCTTCTGTGCCCATCCTTGCTACAGTCCCAGTTCACTATCCAGTTTTTATCTTGCACAGAGTTCAGATGTGTTTTCTTCCAGTCATGCTTCTCCTGTATGTTTCCTATCCTGACATCTGCAAAGAGGTGAAATATCTAATTTTCCAGATATTCTGAACAGTTGTTTCAGGAGGATGTTGGGACTGAGTGTTGAAATATCATTCCGAGAAGAGATTGTCTTGTCTCAATATAGAGCTATGTTTGATAACAGTTGTCATTTACCTGGCAATGACCAGGCAGTCACTGTCCCCTGGAAACCTACCAGTGTTCTGTCTGGTAGTTTTACAGTCTGTACATGATACATAAGAAATTGTTTCACCTCATCCAGTCTTTCCTCTTGCATCCTCTGCTCTGCATACAGGGCTGGGACACTGTTTAATTCTAGCCTCTCAACTACGTAAGGGGTAAAATGTACCGTGTCAAATATCCCCTCTAACATTTGGCTACTGATTGGTATCATAACTTCCACTCTCATCTCTGAAAAGAACGTTTGTTTTGACTCTGGGGTGTGACGTATGTGTTAACACAGGCTCTTCCCTGCCCTTTTGGAACAGATGGAGTGGCAGGACATAACATGTGGAGAGGGTTTATCCTGCAACTTGCATGCCCTGGTGTTGCTGTAACCTTCAACTCTTGTGTTGACATTTAATTTAGTAGCTTTTGATAACACTGGAAAGTGACTCATCGCGGGGGACAGATGCAGAGAGTAAGTTTCTTCTGATTTGAGACCATCACAGGAGACATTCCCCTTACTGTCTCCCCACATTTCATATTGCAGATAGTCACTCAAAACCTAACCTATTTCCAGACAGGTGCTTGAACAAGCCCTAGTGATGTTTATCTCCCAGGAAAGAAATGGTCTCTTGGGAAGCAAGATCCTGAGAACTATAAAGAGCTTTTGAAAATGAGTTATTTACATCCTGGATTAAAAAAGCTGTTTTATACATTTTTGCATGTCTTGATAAGGTTTGCTAGCTGTAAGATTTGTCCCTATGGTGACTAGAAACCGAGACAAAGGTGCTACTGATTTCAGTGAAGAAAACAATATACATAAGATACTAAATTTTGTAAAATTTTGTAATAGAGGCAATATAAAAGTAAACCATTATAGCTAGAATTAAGCTGGACTGGAAAGGGTCTAAGGAAGGAGAATTAGATATATAGCTAAAAGCCCTAAATCAACCTCATTACTCATTCATACTAGTTCACCGGTGTTTCTTAAGTGCAAATAATAATTCTTCTCTCTTTGCTACTTTACTAGTGGATCATTCAGGAGAAACCCTGCCTCTAAATAAACCTAGTATTTTCCAGGAATGGCTCTGAGTTTATAAATATGAGAACTTTGTAACTAAGTATTTTGTTTCTTCTCTTGTCTCTTACTTCCTTTTGTTTCTTTATGTTATTTAACCAACTCCAATCCCCTTACAATCTTCTACCCTCAGGCCACATTTCTGAGACAGGAGAGAAAATTTTGGAGAAGGTGCATAAAAGATAGAAAGTATTAATTTTTTAAAAAAGGAAATAACAGAAATTGTGGATTTTCTTCAACCCTTGCTTTGTCTGCAAAGGTTTCAGCTGAGAGATACCATTGTGTTGAACACAAAGCAGTCTCTGGCTTGTTCTGCTGCTGAATTATGGTAGTTCTCTGAGTCAAATAAATAAATAAAAACCAAACACAAACAGTCCCCAATAGGAAACTGCACTTTTTTAAACATAAGCTTCCAAAATTACTTCAGCTTAGTTTTATCTCATTCATTGCTGACTTCTTCCTCTATTCTTTCTTACTTTGAAAGTAGTGAGGCTGAACTAATACATTTAAACACATGCAACATGAAGGAAAAAGAGAAGGGAGAGGGTGCATTACCAACAAAACCTATTTGAAAACAGAATTCTGTGAGCTATTAGTTTTCCCACTACGTCTGCTAATGCTTTCTCATAGATTGTCTCTGGAGAAATGAATCATCTCCTCTCTTGGAGTGCTCAGATATGCATTTTTTTAAAATTTATTTTTTCATTTAATGCTTTAATTTCTAATGAGTGCCCTTTAGGGGGTTTTATCTAAAATAAAATTGCATTGCCTGCTCTTTTTAAAAAAAAAAAACTCACTATGTTTTTTATGCAGCCTGTGAACAATATGAGTGGAGAAGATTTTTTTCATCTAATACTATCAAATAATGGAAAAAATAGCATATACTGATGGAGGCTACTATTGATACAAGTTTAAAGTTATTTAATAAAATTTTAAGCTGCATTTTTTCATCAATTTTAAACTGTGCAACTTCAGCTGCAGTTCTGGAGACGTTTTCTTTTCCTTAGAGAATGCTCAGAGCTTTCAGAGCTGATAATATTATTTCTGTGAACTCAAATACCTTTTGTTCTATTTTTTATCCCTTCTTTACTAATAACTCCACTAAAAATTAGTCAGTATTCTGGTAATCTTTCATCTTGGAAAAGAGACAACAGAAGGAGTATGTAATTAATACAAGGTTATGAACAGTAGGGAGAGGATGGGTAGGAGCCACTTGTTCAGTACTTCTTCCAAGCACTGAATGAAGACAGCTTTGAAAAGACTGGCGAGGACAAACAGTAGTGGTATTTCACACAGTGTTTGGGAAACTGCTGATACAAATTTCCTGGTGTGCATAAGATGGGCCAGCACGTATCATAATCACTCAAGGGATGCATTTGTCATACACCTGCAGGGATGCTGGAATCCAATTTAAAGAGTTGTGTTTGAGGATTAATCCTTGAATCCCTTGCCTTAGTTTTGTCATTAGCTTCACAGTTTTGTATAATTCAAAGATATTGCAGAAGAGATTCAAGTTCATAGTTCATACCCCAGATGCTTACAATCATAATTTAAAATATGACTTAGTCTGAGAAGTTTGTGGGTAAGTTGGGCAAGTGGTGGGTAAGAGAATAAAGGTCACAAATACATATGTTTGTTCAGGTCAAGCAAGTATGGTTGTTGTTGTTGTTGTTTTCTTTTTTATGTGGTTAAGGCCTTTTCCCCTTTTGAATGTGAAGTATTTAAGGAATGGACCTATAAGGATGCCTTACAGTAGACAAGCTTGCCATGCCATTAGCTGCACATATCTTTTTCTGAAAATAATACATATTTCCCTTGTTTTTATTACTCTGACTTTCTAAAAAAAGTGTCTGAACTTTTACAGATAGACGATGCATGTTCTGGTTACCTGTCCACAGATTCTCAGCCTCGGATGAGTCAGACAGAGGTAACTTTGTTATTTTGATACTGTTTGTTATATGTAGTAGAATTGGAAGTGTGATACCTAAGTTGCTGTTTTCTTTGCATTAGGTGTCTAGTACACTGGAAGAACTTTGTTTTTTGGTCATGGGGTTTCTCCAGAAACCACAGGTAATACACGCAAAAAGACTGCTTAGCACTTTTGAAGCCTGATCTTTCACTGTGCCATTGTCTACAATGAATTCTGAGGACCCAGTAAGCAAAGTGTAATTCAGTGCTGGAAGTATTTCCGTAAGTTTTTACTCTGAAATGCCATATGTTAGAATGCAGCACCTTGTAAAGATAACAGGGAGACATCAATGTTTGGAAAATAATTTCTAGATTGGATACAGGTTTTAGGTGTTTTTATTGCTCTAGATTAGAAAAGTTATGAGTTCTCAATAGGGAAAGAGATTTACTTAGGAGAATCTGGGGCTGTACAAAGGAGAATCTGCTAAACACAGGCAACTCTTCTAGGGCAGAGTAATCAGTGCACTCTACAGAGTTTGAAATGATTCATTCAATGTTTATCAAATGATTGATAAGCAAAGACATATAATAGATCTGTCAAGGAAGAATGATATTCCAACCCAGTACTGAAAAGATTATGTATGTAATCAAAATTGTCTATTGCTCTTTTTATTTCAATGAATAATAGCCTCTCTACCAACTATTATTCCCACAGGGTTTAGATGAGAAAGACAACACCAAAAGGGTAAGTTGTCTACGTATGTCCTATAATCACACTAAAAAAGGCAAGAAAATCACAACACTCTTGCCCTATTTTGTAGTAAAACCCCACTTCTAATTTTTTCAAACAGTTCTTATTTCATTATTCTAAGACTCATGACTCGGGCAACTCAGACATCGTGGTAAGTGGCATAGCACCTCCTTATGAGTGAGTACATGTGTGCTTGTATATAAAACCAAGGCAATCTTCCTTTTTGCAGTAGTCTCCCTGCTATATAGCAAGCTCAGGACTTGGAGTTTCATGTTTAAGATATGGAAAGTGTTTTAATAATATGGGAGACGATCATCAGTACTGTAAAGGTGTGAAAAAAAATCTAACAAACTTCACCAAACATTCATGGAATCTGTATCTTGTAGTTTCAACTTTTAAGAATGAGATCAAATACTTTTTCCAGGTATTGGAACATAGCACATGAAGTGAAACAATGTGGACGTACAAAAGTTGAGCACATGATCATAACTATTAGGAACTCTTCAAGCATTTTTATTAATTACTAATTAAACTGTATTAATTCATTTGCACATGTAATATATATGTAGCAGGCAAAAGAGTATTTAAGTCTCACTTGGACTTTGGATTATATTTGGAATAAAAAATATAGTTTAAACCATGGCCAAGAATTGTTGCTCTAAAAGTATTCTCATAAACCAACAAATCAAGTACATGTGATCCATTCTTGCTTTTGAAGTGCAAACATGTTGTTATTTGTGTGCATCTGTGCACCATAGGATTTTGGAAAAGTAAAACATATTCATATTTTCTTGTTCCTTAACAATCATTCTTACATGCCAATGTCCATTTTTGCCTTGTTCTTTACATTTCTTCAGAAATATGTGTGTTTCCTAGAAAGTGATATTGTTCATATTGAGGTCAATGTTTTCATGCTAGAGCTGCTTTGGAGGCTTTAATGGTAATTAAGGCACAGTGAAAGGAGCTATTTCTGCTGCTGCTCCTACTTAAAAGGTTACTACATCCCACTTCACCACCATCCTGAATACCTTTGCTACTGCCCCCAGAGATTACTGCTTTTTCACTTTTGGTTTAGCTGGTCAGATGACTATTTTCCAGCCATTCTCAGAGATATTAACTTAGATGAGATCCATCATTCCTTCGCTTTATAACCTCTCTCCACTGGCTGCAAGTGGTCAGCTGGGATATCCATTAACTCCTTCACTCACATCAGACTCCTACTCTTTTTTTAGATAGTATGATCCCATATTGCCTACCTTGGCAGATAGTGCAAAACTGGCTACAAAGAAGCAAGTTCTTTTTACCTATTAAGTACAATAACACTTTGGTCACTCTGGTTACTTGATATATTACAATTCTCTTAATTGCATTACTTTTCTAAGAAGTACTGTATCAAAAATGCATTATTTTTAAAATTACATTTTCATGAGTTGAAGGTTAAAATTGATTAATGGAACACAGGGTTTTATACTTTATTTCTCACTGTGGACCTCTCTCCACAATCTCACATGGTTTTGCCAGGGTGGGCACTTAGGCTGCACACAATGCCACTGTGCTTAACTAGTCTGTCTGCAAGCTTAGTCTTGTTGGACACAAGGAATTTAATGATTGGAGCTTAGACAGAGTGACCAGTGCCATGGTTACAAATGTCACTTGAGAATGGATCCCTCTTGTACACTGTTCTCTGGCAAAAAAACAAATAATTTTTCTTGTTGCCATTTATTTTGAAGTAAAATGAACTTTTCAATACAACAGAGATTGAAGCTGCTAACTTCCATAGCAGAAAATAGCAGAGGTGTTAGTAAGAATACTATATGGAAATATTCTCAGTGCCACTTGTAGAGACTGATTAAATTTTGAATAATTTCAGGAGTCTGTAAATGGTTCTGAACTTTCAATTAGTAGAAGTGAAGTTACATAGGTTTTCCCTCCATCACTCTGTGTAGTGTAAATATATGTGTTGGTGCCTGTTTGCTGTCAAGTCACAATGTTTAAAAAAATGAGTTTCTCAGTTAATATCTTCAGTCCTTTTTTGGTGATTGTTTGGTCCATAAGCCAATGCTGCAGAAAGAGACTTTTTTGCATCAAAAGGGCCAACTTTCATTGTTGCTCATGTGTGTGTGTTCGTGTCCTCTCAGTCGTCTGTCCTGCATCCTTTACTGCAACTCGTTCCGCAGCTTAATGAAAGAAGACTGAAGAGATACAAACTGGACGTATGTAAACTTAAACTCTGCATGCTTGTGTTCTCACACTTTGTGATTCATTTGCTTTTTTAAAAATCCCCTTGTAGACCTTTCTGCTGATATATTTTGGTTGGACTACCCAACTCTTGGTGTCAAAGAATGTGCTTCAGGAAGGGTTATCTTGCTGCTGATCTTTTTTATTTCTGATATTGGGAAGAGAAACAGAACCTGCTGTACATAAACACATCCACCTCTCTCCCTGATAGATAAGGAACTGAAAAGGTGGATGGGTGAAGGAGGAAACATGCTTTATTAAATTCATTCTTTCTTTCCAACTTGGAACAACACCAGACTTTTTCACAGCTTTGATTTCTCTTGAGCTATATCTTGCCTGACAGGATATGATCTAAGAAAGAAGACTCAAGCATTTTTTTTGGCAAGTCAATCTAAGAGACTGAGAAAGATACCTTCCAGAGGGCAGACATTAAAATAAAACTCTGAATAATCATACATCTTCATGAATACATGTGTTTCTGTGTACATATATACATGCAGATTTGGTAATAAACATGCATATATGTTACTGCACATATTTATTTTTTTAACATCTCCAAACCCTTGGAAGTTTAGAAGGTGGGTGTTACAAAAATGACAGATTTTTGGCTTCAGCTGTTTTCTAATGTCAAACTTCTGACATGAACTCAAACAAGAACACTATGTAATCTTTAAGAAGTGTCTGGCTGTAAGAGAAAAAAGACATATTAACATAAATCATAATTTCTCACTAGTAATTGTACTCTTGTTTCCCTTTATGTTCCAGATGAATTTCTTAATCTTGCAACAGCTGCCTATTTTGTTTCTATTTTCAGTTTTGTTCACACATTGAATAGAAAAAGTAGAAATATGACATATGAATAACATAAGACACTCAAATGACAATGTACAAAAATATTTTTATCCTTTTGGAGTTTAAAAAAAATTATAATAGTGATCAAATTATAAATCCAAGATGGATATTCAGACCCAGGTAATGCTAGAATGAGAACTATATAAATAAAAATCATACAGATGTTTTAAGTACAGCTAGAAATTGAATATAATGCTATATGTGGTGATCCAAACTCAGAATTAAAATCCAGACTCAAAAATTATGTAAAGTTTAAACCCTACTTCCTTTGAAAGCTTCCCTGGATTGAAGCTTCATGCTCTGTAGTTGTTACATTTAAATGGAATTTCTATTTTCTTCATAATTTGTTACTGTATGGATCGCTAGACAGTTGTTTCATTCCATGTGCAGCTGGACAGGATAGACTATCAGAAGCACTGCTGTTCGGGAGTTAATGTGAGGGGGTGGTTATGGTACATCTTTGGGAGCTGTCTGGGGTCTCATTCCTGGGAGCAGCCCAAGGATTTCTGATATTTAGTCAGTGCATTGCTCTCCTGCAAGATGCAAAAAGCAACTCTACTTTATTTGTAGAGACTCTGCCACCATGAAGACACTGATTGTGTCTGGGTAATGAAACCCAGGAAATTGAAGGCAAAGGCTGTTCATCATTTCTAGCACCATTCTAAAGCAATCTGAACTGAGCTAAAACTTCCGGTGGACTTTGGCCCTGTCGCTGTTGAGCCGCTAGCAGAGAGAGAAGACTTCTGACTCAGTGTGGCATAAAAGATCTGTGTTTTTTAATTTTTCCAATTTATATAGACTTTTTAGAGGTCACTCAGATTGGTCAGCCCGAAACCTCCCCCTGAGCCTATTGGCCAGGCCCGAACTGCGCACATCTCGAGAAACTGTTTTAATAACATCCAAACTTTATCTTTGTTTATAAAAACACGAGAAAAGAGAAAAAAATTCTCACGGGAAAGGTCTGTGCTAGCCACATGGCCCCATTCATATGTTTTCTGCTATTTCTGCATGACAACTTGAACTTCTTACTAGTGACATGGAGAAATGCACATAAAGCATTTATAGAGCAAGACTGTATGTAGTACTGAAGAAATACGTTTTATATGTACATTAGCAACCTCTATATATGTATTAATTTACAGCAGTAGATAAAATTTAAAATACTTTTTTTTTCCAGGAAGAGCTTCAAGGACCTGGAACGATTCAAAGCAGAGGCTACTTTTTTTACAGGGTATGGTTGGTTTGACTTTTTTAGTTTTGTATTGTGATGCGAGTTTAAAAAAAAAAAAAAGAAGTAGAGAAACCACTGAATTACAGAAAGAATAACTGTGACCAAGGAAACTTTTCTTCAGTAAGAGCATTCCACCCTACAGGACTACTCAAAGTCTGCTCCTGACATTTTCTTGGATTAAAATAAAGGCATAGTAAGAATATTTTTAATAATATTCCTAGGTTTGTGTATACATGATACCATGCTATGCCTTAACAAGTCATTGGTTATTATGTGTATAATTCTCAGGGAAAGTTCTAGAAAATATAGCATCTTAGACAATCTTTGTAAAGCGTTGTTCAACAGGTTATGTTTACACATGATATGAATACAATGCCATACTTACACACTGTACTAGGCTTGACCTTGCCATTTCCCTTGTGTTTTGACCAGGAAGGTAAGAAACTAGATAAGGAAATTCCATGAGACTTAGTCTACTGTGTTAATCTTTTACGCCATACAGCCTTTTTACTTCATTTTAGCAAAACTGAAAAATATGGAAAGTCAGATTTTAGAATAGTTCTCTTGATATTGGTTAGTATTTCTACTTAAATAAGAAAGTAGTAAATGAGAAATGGCTTTAAATAAGAATGTGGCTAGGCTTGAACGTGATGATCTTAAATGTCTTTTTTCCAACCTAAACTATTCTGTAATTGTAATGAAAAGACCACAAGTATGTATTGTTACATTTCTTAGGTATCAGACTTGGATCTTTAGTGTTGTTATGACAGGCCAAATCTATGGCTAATATTAAGATTGGTGCATTCATGCTTCCAGAGTAAAAGGCAAATCCTTGTTGAGCTCAGTAAGAAATTTTTATCAGCTTTAGTAGAAGTTGTATCAAGTCCCTCACTAGTGCAAAATATTACTGAAAAGCACCACCCTGAAAAGAGAGAAAATCTTTGCCTATATCAAAGAATACAGTCTAAAAAGAAAATAATTGAGAGTGACATGTATTTGTTTGTTAATAGCAACAAAGACTTATAATGCAATAACAACAATCAGAAAGCACATTTTAAGAAAATACAAAAAGAAAAAGGATCAACAATCTCTTGAAGTGGCTTCTTGTGACTTTCTCCCCCTTATAAAACCATACAAGATAGAGAATTCATTCTTCAATCTATATGCAGTAAATTTTACTGTATAATTCTCCTCTGGGCATAGATATTGATTAACAATAACTTATGTCAGGTATATCTTTGATGATATTCACAATGACACTGCTGAGAAATTTGCCAATTTCTATACACACCAAGTTGTCTGGGCCTTTGTTACTAAATTCTGTCACTTACAGAGCACTTATTGAATATTTGTTTTTCAGCCACGTAATGGAAGGAGATCAGTGGATTTTCGCTAAGGAGGTATTTTTTTAATGCTTTTAATCATGACCTACATGTAAATTAGTTCATTTTTATTCAAATAGACCACAATATTTATGTTGATAAATAGTCTCAGAAAGCCTTTTACTTCGTATTCAACTTAGATTTCCACCCAAAATCTCTCCCAGATGTAGTAAATACACTTATCTTCAGATGAAGTGAACAGAAGCAGTAGGTACTCAGTTCCCAGAACAGAGCACAGAGGTGTTTCAGGCATCAAGAAATGGAAAATATCACAGATTTGTGAACAATTTGGAAAGTACTGATGATGACGAGTGTATCTAAGAAAGGACTGATTCAACCACCTGTAAAATGAATGTTGAGAAGTAAACTGACATCCTGAAGGTCATCCCTAATCTTACAAAGATAAAAATCTCACATTGAAGCTAAGTGCAGACCTCAGGATTTCATTTCAGTGCATTCAACTATTTGGAGATGTATTAAAAAGTAGACCAATATTGTAATGCTCTTTTTTTTTTTAATGTATCTTATACTGCTATCATATTTTAAGTGTTACATCCAAATTAGTGTTATAAAACAGCTAATGCTTTTTCTTATTTTTCAGGATTTTAGATTCCTGACCTAGAAGTAAAACTGCAGGAATGCTGAGTACATGGACATACTGTTTTCCTTACAATAATTATTCGTTATTAATGTACAATTAAAAATCACTTGAATGTAAATGTTCTTAAACCAGTTTCTGTTAAGGGTTCAGAAGTTCTTTACTTTCTTGATTATATTAAAAGCATATTAAAATTATTTGTTTCCTAGTGTTACGATGTTTACAACCACATGTAATTCAACTGTAAAAACGTCAGTGTATACACGCAACAGACATTGCCTCTAACAATGCTGTTAAGAAAATTTTCCCTTCTAAAGACAGGCCCTCGGCTGAAAAGTTGTTTTAATGAGAATGTTTGCAATATAGACTATTGCGGTTTTTCCAGAATACATTGTGATTTGTGCATTTCACTGGCTGAAAAAAATAGATGAGAATCCCTATTCCCCTAATAAAAGGAACTTGAACAAGTTGGAGGTTTTGAAGAAATATCTTGACTTTAATTCAACTAAAATACAATGCCATCATTTTTTTAGCTGTTAAAAACACAGAAGCACTATGGTTCTCCTTCAGAAGACTTAATCACAACTGGGATTACGATTCACTTGAAAACTCAACTGCTTTTGATGGAGACTGAAAGAAACTCTGCTCAGAAGCCAAGTTAATCTCACCATCAGCCCAGCTTCTCTCTCTTAGTTTATTTTCACACCAGAATTGTGCTAAATGATGTTGTTGAGGTTGTAATTATGTTAAAAGTAACCAATCATTCAGAACTAGGTGATGTTTAAGTCCCTTCTGACCCAAACCATTCCGTGATTCTATGATACAGTGTAGAAGTGGACTAAAGTTTTTAATGTTGTACTGGGTCACCCCAGCCCCCAGCTGCCCAGGGCAGGCAGCAGCTGAGTGCCATGAGGGAGTTGGGTCAGGGATACTGAATGGAATGATACACTGAGAGATTTTGGATTTCTTCCTCCAAAATAAAATCTGAAAGATGAAATTGAATAAATAGTTTTACACTTGCAGAAAGAAGCACAAGGCAAGTAATATTAAATGCATGTGCCATTAATATAGCAAATTTTGAAAAGTGGGGTATTTTCAAAAATTAACTCTTCTTATAACAAAATTTGATCAATATTTATTGATTAAATTTCATTATTTTCACTTGGTTATTTTTAAAAAGGATTCTGAATTAAACATACAATGCAGTTAGTGACAAGCAGTATAGCATCTAACATGTACAGGTAACTAATTTGCATAATTTCATAAAGCAGCCAGTCAGTGTAGCAAGATTTCAATTCTAAATAATAGGTAGCAATCCACTCCTGTATTTCTGTATTCTCCTGTATGGTTATAGTTAAATAAAGTCTTCTTTCTGCCCCCCCCAACCCTCTTACACAGAGTTATGGCAAAGTTAACTAATTTCTCAAATACATATTTTTCTTTCATTAGTTCCACATCTGCTTATTACTTTTCATACATTTAAAATGTTTGGTGTCTCTGGAGAACAAAAGGTGGCCTTTTTTGGTTGGGTTTTTTTTTTGGCGTTTCTAGTGAAGCCATATGAAAGAATGAATCTTGAAGAACTAAAGGAAGCTGAAGATGGCTTTGATGAGGGTGATGGGAAAGCTATTGATATGTCCATGGGTAGTGAGATATATTTATCCAGATTAGCAGTGCACATGTCACTATTGTACATGTACATGCTCCTAAAAAATAAACTCAGAATCTTTTGAATAATAATGTCTGCTGACTAACACAACTGCCTTTTTCCACTTTCTACTCTTTTGCCATCAGATAGACAGCACCCACATTACTGTCCTACTTCTTCCTGACTGCCAGTGGCACAGAGAAGCAGTATACACCATATTTTGGTTTGATGTTCTGTTAGAACAAAATTATTTACTCTGAAAGCTGGATGTTTAAAAGATCGCGTTGAAGAGGCCACAGCGGAAACCAGTGCTATACATCCTCAGCTGAGCTGAAGATACATTGGATCACTGTGTATTTGGAAGTGTTGCATATTTGAAGTGGTATATTCTCAACATTTACCCAAGTTACAAAAGCAGGGCTCATTCTCTGTGTGCCTGATTAAATGGTACCCTTCACTCTGCCACACTGAAGACACTTTCTGCCAGTCTTAAGGACTCTGTGCAATGATGATAAATGTTCAAAGAAAAAAGTTCTGAATCCCATTTGCTTTCTTCTGTTTTGGATAGAGTTTTCTGTGCATTTCAAGCCAGAAAGAATGGACAGTTGGTTGTGGGTATCCCTTTTCTCTCACATGGCACATGAAAAATAGGAAAAACAACATCCCAACATACATGGGTCCAGTTCTGTGATAGATAATGTTTTGCATATGGGTTACATGCCACCTATATGAGGATGGCATGCCATTAAAGAAGAAAACTGCATTTTAGTGCTGGAATCAAACTGTTCAAAACTTTTAATTGATTACCTAATGAATTTGACTATTATGAACAAAATACATTTCTGCTCCTAGCATAGCACTCATTTCTGGTACCACAGGGTTTCTAAATATGTAGTTGTAATAAAAGTGTAATTTGTTATGAATTACTATATTAATTACTATAGTTTCACTATATCTTACATTACAGTTTCTGTGCTGTAACGATGGTAGCTGCAGAATCACAGAATCACAGAACGGGTCAGGCTGGAAGGGACCACAGAGAGTCATCTGGTCCCCCTGCTCAAGCAGGGTCATCCTAGAGCACAGGGCACGGCATTGTCTCCAGACAGTTCCTGAATATCTCCAGTGGGAGAGTCCACAACCTCTCTGGACAATCTATTCTAGTGTGTGGTCACGCACACAGTACAGAGGTTCTTCCTCATATTCTGGTGGAACTTCCTGTGCATCAGTTTCTGCACATCACCTCTTTCTTATTGCTTGGAAGCCCTGAGAAGAGCCTGGCTCCATCCTCTGACATCCTCCCTGCAGATACTGATAGACACTGATGAGGTCCTCTCTCAGTTTTCTCCTCTTGAGACTGAACAGGCCCATTCCCTCAGCCTGTCCACATAACAGAGATGCTCCAGTTGATAAACCTGTATGGTTTGAAAAGCCAGTTGTGGATGCCTAATAAACAACAATTGTGTTTGTTTTGCCTCTTATCCAAGGCAGCTTTTAATGGCTTTTCTATTTACTTCATGAAAATATTCACTTGAAGTTTATATTGACAGAAGGCTCAGGGGAGACCTAATCAATGTTTGTAAAACTGCATGGATGTTATAAAGCAAACAGAGCCAAGGTGTTTCCAATGGTGCCCAGTGACAGGACCAGAGGTAGTGAGCACAAACTGAAACACTGGAGGTTCCCTCTGAATATCAGGAAGAACTTTTGTACTGTGAGTATGATCAAGTATTGAAATGCTGCAGCGTCTTCCTCCTTGGTGGTGTTCAGAAAGTGTCTTGACACGGCTCTGAACAGTCTGCTCAAGGTTGATGCTATCTGAGTAGGAGGGTTCAATCAGGTGACCTCCCTTCCAAGCTCAGCCATGCTGCAGTTCTGGAATTCTGTGATATACAACACACTGTTCTTAGGCATAAATGTGACACAATCAACCTTATTCAACTATTTAATAGGCGCACACCAATCATTTTGCTTACAGTACCATACAGTGTCAATGTGTTTATGAACTTGGTTTCAGAAAACTTTGGCACCTTGTATCAAGACAGCAATTTTTGCTATACTAGACATTCACATGTATAATTTTTTATATATTTTACAAGGTACTCTGCTGAGTCCTGCACAGTAGTGTACTGTAACTAAGAAAAATGAGACATGCAGTTTACACAAAATAAGAAAGCTAATGTGATAAAAATATTTCCTCTGTCTAGATTCTACCTGTACTTACTACTATTGCATCCTTAAAATGACTAAAATAATTCTAGGACTGAGTATCTAGTGCTCCATTCTCAGAGAAAGGAAATAATTCACAAACGTATGTAGAAGTTGTGAACCTAAACTGTCATGAATTGTTGGTAAAATATAATCATATTGTACACATATTATTTAAATATTTTTTTTGGTGAAAAGCAATTCTACAGTGGCTTTCAGTTAGCATAATTAATAGCTGGTTTTAGTTCAACAAATCTCAATAAAGTATTTTTCTTTTCCACCTTGCATGTATTTTTATAGAGGAAGACTGCCATCTACTGATTTCCATTTCAGTTTTCATTAAATACTTTAAAACTGGTAAATACTAGTATCAGTACTGTAATTCCTCCTTAAACTAATCTCATTTTCAGAATCACGCAAATATTTAGTACTTGCTCTAATGTTTTCTTGCTTCACCTCAAATGATAAATGGTAGTACAAATTATTTGTTACTCAAGTTTCCCAAATCTGATACTGATGAATTAAGAAAATGTATTTTAATGTTATATTATTGAATAAAGATTGGCATAGAAGCCTTTCTAGCTCTAAAATTATAAGACCTCAAGCTCAAGAGTTACTCAAATGATTTAAGTAATTGAGATGCACTAGATATTATTTTAAAATGCATGTGAAGTGTTCCAAAGATGCTTATTATTATTTTTACTTTCTAATTAGGCAGCAACACTTGCAGGAATGGAAATGTCTGCAGAGAAGGCAAAAGCATGGGAAGCTAAGAGAAAGTTGTGGAAAGCAGTACACAAAAGAAGTTTACAAAGTCTCTAGAGGACGTTTGGGTTATAATTCATCTTTATTGGTCAAGATAATTACATTCTTGTGTACGATGTAGAATACTTCAATACAAAGAATTGAACTGGTAATTAAAAAACAATACTTAGAAAAATGAAATACAAAAGACTAATGAAATTGCAATTGTTTGGAGGCAATGCAATCATAAAGCATCTGGCCTCCTTGATTTGTTAATTCACTTTGTGAAGAGTTAATCGTTCACTTTTGTTCAACTACATGGAAGATTTCTTTTGCTGTGCATGCTTATCACCATGTACGTAACCTCACTGAGATCTTTGAATTTCACTGAGAAAGTGGTGTCCCCTGTTTGTTTGCAGACTCTTTTCTCAGTGGGAGTGGCCTAGCAGGATTATTCTGCCTTTATTTTCCCTTCGACTTGAACAAATCAAAAGCCTATCAGGAAAAGTCTGAATTATGCAAACTGAGGAAAGCGGGGGGACTTGTTAGTTTATATGTTGCCATGTAAATTCTCTAGCTTCTAGAAGAAGTTGCGACAGGATGCAGCAGAAATGTCAAAGGACTTCCATTATTAATTCTGTGTGTGTTAGCGGCTCTATTAGATGTTTTTGAAAAGCACTGAGAACTAATATGGAATGTTTAATAATTTTTTAGCTTCAGACCAGTTCTCTCTTTTCCTTCTTTTTCAGTCTCTTGGGAGGGAGTTTCTTCTCAATTTTCAGGAATCAAGTATTTTTCCAGGAGCAAAAGGAATAGGAAAATCAAATGAAATTGTTAGAATTAAAGTAATTCAAACTTCAAGGTCTGAAGAAAGAAAATAGCAGCCTTTCTTGACTTTCATTTGATTTGTATAATGGAGAACCAATTCTGCAATTTACCACTGCATAAATAAGAATCTCTGAGGAAACTTGTAATCCCTTAGGAATGAATGTGAGTATCCCCAAAGTCTCTCACGGCTATTAATAAGACTGGCTCACCTGCCTTTGACCTGCAAGGCCAAACCAGCTGGTTTAACTTCAGTCAGATACAAACGACACTAATTGCTCAAAAGTTAATGGGTTGGAGGGGAACAAGAAAAAGCCGTGTTGCTTTTGGGGTTTTCGGTGTCTGGGTTTTGGGAGTTTTTTGTTGGTTGGTTTTTTGAGGTTTATATAATAATTGTATTGTAAAGAGTAACTATGGAAGTAATGAACATGGTAAGGTATGGTAAAAATAAGAATATACAAAGGTTTCCCTGATGTTACTTAAGAAATGGAGAAGTATTTAAATGTTAAACTGAAAGCTAGTTTAAATAAATTAAAATGTATGTTACAGATTAAAAAAATCTAATTTAAACACTACAATGGACAAAATCAATTTTAAAAACTTAGTGAGGAATAAAATTGAGGCACAGTGCTTGAAGTGTCTGGTAGCTTTACTGCCATATTTTGTAGACTGTACCTCCTATGTATTTTTACTTGAACAGCTCTTTAAATCACAACTATCTTAGAAGAAGCAAAACAAAATTTATCCTGCAATTTTTATAACAAACTAAAGTAGAAGCAGACTATAGGAAAAGATACCTTTATTCTTCAAAGGCTTTAATTACTTCAGTTATTTTACAAATAATTCACACCAAAAGTGTCATCATATTTCTTTATTCTTTTCTGGTATCCCAATGTGTTTACTGGTAATGAACACCTCAATCTGCTGGCCTAAAAGTTTCCAGAAGACATGTTTCTCAAAACCAGTGTACTGCTGCATTCAGAATTACCAGGACAGGTGTTTACCCACTATATTTTTATATAAACTGGTGAAATACAAGGCAGGTTCATTGGAATAGCTGATCATGGGGAAATATATCTGAAAGTGGAAGGTATGGGAAATACTTTTAAATAATTCACATTATGGAAAATTTTTGTTTGTAATCATTAGACCTAAAGGCCACTGTTTAAAGGTTGAAAAGGTATTTGACTGTTTTTGAAGCCGAAAAGAGGTCTGAAAAAATCAAAGCATTTGTACAGAATTTATGTAATTCTGTGGTAAGAACACAGCCTAAGCACGCGTATTTTGCAATTTCACAGTTAGATATTTTACTAAGATGAAGTTGGGTTGGCTCTAATTTTTGTTGTTGTTGAAATGTATCATGGTCTTTATTAAAAGTCAATTCCTTTTTCACTTGTGACGATTTATTGCAATTATCAGAATAAATTGTTACTTGTTATTACACCAGAAGCTGGACAATACAAAAAGCAGTGATGTGAAGAAAACATGTATTGCTTGAGAGAATTTTAATTAAGATAATCTCTTCTGACATAAGTTAGTTCAAATATGGTTTTTCAGTCCTTTGGCAAGCCCATTGGTAGATACCTAGAGGCAGATACCACTGCTGGAAGTTTCTATTTTGCAGATTCATAGAGATAACTAGTAGATGCATTTCAGAGACAATGGCTTATCTGCAGTTATCTGCCACTTCGAACTACAACACTAGCTAGCAGTTTTAAATGTAAATGGGTCACCAGGGACTTTAGATATGATTGCACAGTCACTTCAAGTATCAACGCTGGCTGCTAGAAAAGTAGCATCGCTTCCTCTCAGCAGCGAGCCTCCCTCCCGCTGCTGTGGCTGCTGCAAGGGACACAGGCACAGTGCAGAAGCAGACACAACAGGAAAAGAGCCAAAACTCCCCTCTGGCGACCCTGTCTTTGTCTAAACAAAGTGACCACACGGTAGCAATTACAGCCATCAGATGTGACAAAGCAGCAGCAAAATCCAAGGTAATCTGCAGGTTAAAACCAGATGTTTCTGGTGCTTAGTCAGTTACATTCTTCGGAAGAAAAGGCTCCAGGAATGTTAGCTTACCATGCTTTACAAGGATTATGTGGATTGTGACAGGCTTTCAAGTCAACATCCAGTCATTTTAGTATTCTGGAGTGATGTATAATTTTTGAACAGATCCTGTTTTGAGTAGGCCACTGTGGATCAAAAAGGAACACACTGAACAGGTGGTTGTTCTATGGCTCTGAATTATATCACATGCAGGATGGCAATGGCATTTCTGTAAGAAACATGGCTATAGTTTATGGAAGTGCACTGGAAATTTCTGCATTTCTGGCCCAATCCAGTTCCATCATTCAATAATTCACAAAAGATCTGCTTCTCCTAATCTGGCATCGTTTAAAAGTTTTGATGGCTCTCACGCAGCCTTTGTGAGTGAAACAGGACTATCGTTACAGAGCAAGCTCACACCGATGACAAGAGCAGAGTAATACTATTTCTAGAACAGTTTCATAAAAGCAGCACATCATCTCCAAGCTGTCCTGCTCCTTCAGGATCTTATAAATGTTTTCAAAAGAGAAGTAGCATTACAAAAATGACCTTGCTTAGGCCACAATTTTGGCAATGTGTCATCTCCACAGCTGTGTTGCCTGTTTTAATCTTGTCAAAAAATAAAGTGTAACTGCAACATTGTAGAAAGTAGGTGCTGTGCTCCCATAGCACATGGCTACTTTTTCGGAAGAATTACCACTGGTTACTAAAGATTTTTGGCAAATTTGACAGATTCAGCCTGACGTTATTTTTAGCCTCCTGGTTTCTTTGCCATATGCACATTCTTGTTGAAAAAATTCCGTCATTTTCTCCTGGATGTTCCATTCCTGCTGTATCCTATTATCGCTATGCCATTTCATCATAAAACCGTTATCCTTTGTATGAGTAATATTATTAGTTTTCCTTACGTCACATTTTCCTTAACTGAAACCTAGAGTTAGAGTATTATGAATCAGTAATAAAAGTGCCTTTACTAAAGCTTTTTAGAATTATTCCAGTGGAAAAGCTCATGGTCAGCTCTTCGGGAGCATCCCTGGTAAAGAAGCTTCTGGTCCTATAGCATCTTTGCATTAAGACTTTGGTCACGATTGTGGATCAAATGAGGGAACTGAACTACCTGAAAAGTAACCCGGCAAGGAAAATCCATGACAATTTGCAGTCAAGTTCTTTTTTTCATTCTAGACACAAAAACTAATTAAACGTCTACACATACACTTTTGTAATTACACTCTTAGATACAGGTATTCAGGTAGCAACCGAAAAATAAAATCCTTGTAACTGAGAGAAAAAACTGGGATTACTCACACAGTATTACCGCTAAGCGTTTTAATTTACGGAGAACAGTTGCCGCAATGTTCTGCTGCAGACGTAACAGGTTTATATTAAACAGTTGCTGCATGTTTATCGAATGGTATTAAAAGCCTCGTACACACAAACGGGCTGAGACAGACGTATCTGTTCTCTGCTGCTCTGGAAATTTCACCGGTTTATGCACAGGAAAGAAGAAACCACGGACCCTCGCCGGGACGGGTTCCTAACTAACTCGGGAGGCATTTTCCGGAGCGCACTCGGGATGCCGCTCGTTCCGCTCTGAGAAAGCGTGTGTGACCGCGTTCCGTGCCGGGTTCACCGCGCCGCGGACGAAGCGTCTCCGTTCAACGGAGCCCCTTCCGCGGGGTCGGCTGGAGACTCTGCGCCTGCAGCACGGTGCCCGCTCGCAGCCCGGCTGCCCGCCCGGCACCCCCGCGGCTCCGCGCCGCCGCCATTTCCTCCGGCCGCGGGGTGAGGTGAGGCGAGGTGAGCCGAGGTCAGGGAGGCGCGCGCCCATCGCGCCTGCGCAGCACGCGCACCCCCTCCCCGCGCACGCGTGGCGAAGCGCGCGCGCAGAGCGGGAATCACCTCCCCGGTGCGCCATCCCTGCGCACGCGCGGCGACGGCGGCGGCGGCCC
>VZRM01006579.1:1415688-1470276 GCA_013397955.1 Grantiella picta
TTTTTTGGTTCTGATAACTTTGTTTAGATAACTGCGGCGTGTTCACGCTTGTAGAACCTTAGAGATTCTGGGTAGCCCCCGGTCCTTTCTCGAGTTACTGCGGCGTTAAAGTCAGTGGGTCAAATACTGCGTGCGAGGCACTGGAAATCCGTGGTGCTTCAATTTTGTGTTTGGGTTAAGGTGGATCAGGATTTCTGGTTGGTTTCACTTTCAAATTCCAGCTACTTTAGGCCTCGGTATAAATTGGAAATGTTCTTTTTTTTGGGTTGGGTTTTTTTTTTTTTTCCCCACGAGGAAGAGTGCTTGTGAACTAATAAAACATATTTGCAGTGTGATTTTTGTAAGGCCGTCAGCTTCATGTCTTGGTAAGAGTTGACCTACCAAGAGGCACAGGGAAAGTCAAGTATGGTTTTGGCTGGAATATGAAATGGCATGTAGAGGAGGAGTGGCTGATCATAGATCCAGATTCTTTTAATCCTAAAGTAAGTATTTTTTCATAAGTGACTTCAGTTGGCAAGTAGTGCTTTTGGTGGCACTGTTGACTTGACCTGGCCTGCCTCTTCCTTGCTCCAGCTGCACCAGCACAACGGTTCATGGAATTGTGTCCTGTAACTAGCTTGAGGAAATGATCCAGGTTAAAATTAACTACCTTGGTTTCTTCTTGTTTTTTTTTCTTTTTAATGTGGTTATAGTTAACGTATATAATTTCCCTGGGTAACAGGTGTGTCAGGAGGTGAGGATTGTTTTAACAAATACCCTGGTGAAAAAGTACTTGAGAAATACACCTCGACTGTGGTAGTCCTAGCGAAGTTCAGTATGAGTGGTTGCAGTTGTTTCATAATATTCAGTTTTACAGACATAATATTGACTTTTATTATAAATATCTGTGGCATTTGGGCCTGGTATTTGAAATTGGACAGCATTTGGTTGTTGAAATAGAGGGATTCTACTTGACAAATAACTCTGCTTTTTAATTCTTTTTTAATTAAACTATTAATTTTCATATGTATCCACTCAAGATACTTCCTCAAACTTGTTATAGACACTGCTTTCAGATTACCAAACATTATATATTTGGTTTAGGGTTTTTTTGTTGAATATGGGAACTTGTCTGAGAACTTTGTTGGTAAGGCAAGGGTTACTGCTTCTTAACAAACAATTCAAACAGGGAAAAAAACCCCCAACTTCCGGGTTGATATTTAATAGTTTAAGGTGCCATTGAGCCATGTCTTGTTTTTTATTTCTTCCGCTTCACGCTCTTACTTGGGAAAGTTTAACACATCTAGGCAAAATAAATGACTGCAAAGAAAGCAGAGTGTTTTTATTACTGATGCACTTCTAAGGACCCCAAAACCTCTGGTGTAGCTAACTTTACTCTCTTTGTACTAGTCAATTTAAAAATGGAGTGGTAATTACTTTAAATTTAATTTGTAGTGTTGGTTAATTAACTTTTTAGTATAGAATTTCACAGAAGTCATAACTCTTCATGGTTTGGTAGGTCTTGGAAAATAACTTGCTGCTTTTAAGAGCTTTAAGCTTTTGACTTTTTTTTTCCTGTATTTTACATTTCTACAAAAAGTTGAAGATATAAACTAGTAGTGGAGGTATTGCCCCCAACTTTCTCCACATGATCTTTATATGAAATGTTTTTATCAACTTAAAAAGTTGTGATTTTTTTTATTAAAAACCAGTAAGCTTGTGTTGAAAATAGTGGTGAATCAAAACTGCAGTTTTCTTCACTAGGTAATTTCCTCATTTGAAAGCAGCTTCCTTTTTAGCTCTGCTTTCCTTCAGGAGATACATATAATTTCCTGTCAATGCCTCATGGCTTCAGCTTAGTTTCATAGATGAAGACTATGGATAGTTCTCTTAGAGTACAAAATTAGTACCCTAATACGATTTTTAATACCAAGTATGAAATATAATTCAGAAGAAGTGGAATTACAGCTAAGGTGCCTTTTTATCACATTGTAATGAGTTAAATTTTCTTGAGGAAAGGACTTTGGTAGATCTCTGAAGTAAAGTTCATTTTCGTCTTTCAATCTTTTTAAAGTACTAGCTTCCATATGAATGCTGGAAACTGTAAAGGCCAAATGAGAAAGCAGATGTAGAAATGTTTCTGAGGACCAGTAATATTAGTAGGTAGTTGCATAGCAGTCAGTAGTAGTTGTTCCTGCCATTTTTACTTTCTGTTAGTTTACTTTGCAAAGTATTTTTAACCTTTCAGTGTTAATGAACTGGTTCATCACTGAAGGGGTGACACAAGACCAGGAGAGTCACCAGACTTTTGGGAGAACAGAAGCTATTTTACAGTAGCTTTATCTATAGAGGAGAAAAATAGTGTGAGAGTACAGATAATGGCCAAAACTGTTTCTGTCGTCTTAAACTAATACTGAATTATCGTTAGTAGTATTGGTATTATTATTTTGGATTTAGTAGTCTTTCAAAATAAAAAGATGTGTTGGAAGCACACTTTCAGTCCCCTAGCAGAACCTGGAACGAAAGAGATCAGTGTCTCTCTGTAACTCGGACATAAGCAAGTTTGCTGTTAGGAAGGTACCTCATTCACTTCTGTGGATGATCCATCTGGGGAAAGGAACTTGTAAGTGTAGTTGGTTATTTTGTTAACTCAGTTAATGGGAGTCTGTAGTAATTTGAAATTCTTTGTCAGACATTACACTGTTTATTTGTTGTAGGAGTTAAAAGATGTGAAATGCAAAATCACAAAGGAGAAAGGAGACTCAGGGTTAATGCAGCTGTGTGCTGCCCTGAAGGATTGAATTCTCCATCCTTATTGCTGCCACAAAATTCCTTTGTCATGTAAAAGCCACTTTAATTTTGGCATACCTCACACCTGAGTGTTTAATTTTGCAGTCCTAATGTTCTCTTACCGTACTTTTTGTGTATATTATAAATTCTTCATTATAGCTACTTTTAGACTATATAATCATATACATAAAAAGTTTTGGTGCTCTGTGGTTTTCTTATATTTAATATTATGTGGAAGCAACAAAGCTTCACAGATTCTTTCAGCAGCTTAGAGCTGCACCCTTTGGATTCTTTCCAGCTGTTACATTTTGCCATTAAAGTCAGTGAATTAGTTCCCTTATTCTGTACTGATGTTCTGAGAAACATTGCTGAGTATATTATAAAATCATCATTAGTAGTATTAATATTTTTTTAAGTATAGATCCCTAAAAATAAGTTATGCATATGAGATTCAAGACTGATAATGACTTATATTTAGAATGTGATGCTTTTGAAGCTTAGTACATACTATGGCTGTTCCTCATATTCATGATAAAAATGTAGCCAAATTAGGCATAAAAGTTTCTACTTCAGTGCTTTGTCCTTAAAACTGTGTGTTCGATAATCTCAGAGTATGTTAGAAGGCTTCAGTTTTGAAGCTAATGTCATTTTACCCAAAATGACAGCCTGGTAACCACAAGATAAATAGCGTTAGATGATTATGCTTTTGTTAAAACAGAAGAAAACATTTCTTGGAGTAAGATAGATCCGATTAAAGTGGATTTTAAAAATAAATATATGTGAAATCATTCTTTTATAGAGGTCCTTTTAGAGTTCCATTAAAAAGGATATCTGTAGGTATCTGAGATAGTTTTTGATGTATGTTATTTTGGTATATGACCAAATCCATAAAATAGTATAGTGGAGTCAAAACTGATTTAGATGGATTTTGTGTGTCCAGCCCCAAATAAAATTTGTAGCCATGGTAGAGGTTTCTAGGTTTTCAATAGTAAAGTTTTCCAAACATATTGAAGATTTGTTCTTATTCACATCTTCCAGAATCTTATCACAACTGAGCATCTTGGCATCTAAATCTGTTTACTATTCATAAATTAGGCAATCTGTAAATTAGGCCTTCACTTGTTCAAAGGCATGTTCAAACCACACCTCAGGCACACCTGTGGAACTGGACTTGGACCAAAACTCTGTGGTGACTCTCCCTTTTGTTCAGAAGCACAAAGGAGTGAGGAGGAAGAGGTTTTGTTCATGTCTCCTTTAGAAAAAAGAAGTAGGCAAAATAAACAACAAACCAACAAAACTCCAAAGCCTAGAACCTCACTTTTCCTTACAGACAAGATGATTAGTCTAATTGGGCTAAAGAGAGATACTAGGCCAATTATTTTCTTGGAGAAAAAGTTGTGAGTACCTATATTGTGGCCTGTGTTCCAAAATCTATTTTGTCTTTTCTTTCATTTAAAATTTTAAATGCCATTGTGAACTTGAAACCGTGACTTGTGTCTCTTGTTGGCTGCCCTTCTCTGCAGAGAGGCATGCACAGTGCTGCTGCTGCTCCTCTGTCCAGCAAAGTGTTACTTCTTATTTTTGCTTCCATATTCTGAAGATTGCCACTGAAAGGAGAAGTTAAAAGTGGATCCATCTTCCCAGTGCGGTGCAGAGTCTGCTGAGAGGTTGTGGTTTGAACCCCATTTAGCAGAGTAGAGATTGGGTTTCCAGTTTCTGTGTTCCAGGTTACTCTGCTGTAACCCTGTGCTGCTGGACAAAATGAGAGCACATCTTTTTCCCCCTGCTGGCATGTTAAAAGAATATATTACTCCTGCTTTGATGGGAAGAGCTTAGCTATGTGTTTGACAAGGACAGGGACTAGGATTGTGAGAACTGACCATACCTATGTCCTAGACCTTCAGAAACAGTTGAAGGCAAAATATTATGTTCACTGGTTACTTTTATAGTTTACGTCTATTAACTTTTTCAAAAGTCTCGCTGAGTGATGCATTTCTCCTATGCCTTGGTGCTTAAGAATTGTAGATCCTTTTGTATGGAATCCCATTTTTGTGCCCTAGTTTCGACTATGCTTTGGGGTTGTGCAGCCTATTACAGCCAGAGCAGGCTGCAGCAGGCAGCAGAACTTAACTTACTAACCTCATTGCTTGGTAGTGGTCTTGCTGTGGGACACCTAGAAAAGGAGGAATATCTGGGAACGGGCTGATCATCCAGCATGATGTCAGAATTTGAAGTGCTTGGTAGTAGGGAATAGTATTGCTAACAACCTCATCAACAATAGTTTTTAGCTTGCAGCTCCACAAGTTGGTGAGTGTGTCTCCACTGCTTGCAGAAGAATGATTCCAGATCCCAAAAGGATGTCACTGTGCTGAACACCATGGTAGATCTCCAGAAAGTTTCAGCGCTTTCTTCATTGGGGCAAGTATTGGTGAGCATAGAGGAGTCAGGCCGGACTGTAAGAAGTGGCTCTTGTGGGGGTTAATGTGTGAGTTTCCTAATGTACATTAGAAACACTGAGGAAATACATATTTTTACATCTTAAATTATTATCTTAATGGCAGTATGAGATACTAAGCTGCCTAATAAAAAAGATACTACAAAATACATTAATACAGCTAATTTCATATTTCAAATTCTGAGAATTGTGCCGCTGTTATAAATAAAAGTCTCCATTTTGACATTTGAATACAGTTTTTAATGACATAGTAAATAATAGTTTCTGGCATTTAAGGGCATTTGAAGTGTTTGTTAGATATTTCATTGTATGTTAAATGCAGTGTCAGGGACTGCCTGTTGAGTTTTGGCTATTACTGACACGCACCCTGGCAGAATAACGTTTCGGGAGTTTGGTGGTTGCTGTTGAGAAGGTGGTTTTGAATACAGAGAGGGTAAACTCCTGCTGGTGAACTATGGTAGAAGGTATGTAGTTTTTCCGATTACTCTTACTAGAGAAATGCTAAAGGCTTGGATTTTCATCAGTCATCCAAAAACCTCAAGATACATTAGGAGAAAATTGTTGCATGTGGTAACTTTCTCAGTGCTTACTCCCCCAAAGCTTTATTTGAAACCTAAGTGTGAAGTTGTAAAAAGATAAATCAGAAAGTATTTCGCCCAAATCTGCTTATATCCCTTGGCTCAGTAAACAACTAGGAAATTTTCCTTGAGTAAAAGCTGTAGGGAGTTGTCATTTTTAAAGCCTGATTTCCTAAGAAAATGAGATTTATGCATTTTCCTTGTTTTCTCTCATTCTTTCCTTACATGTTCACCAGTAGCTTTTGAAATCGTTGACCAATTGCAGCCACATTTGTAGGAGGAATGGAAATCACAGACTAATGTTACCACAGGTTTTGGGAAAATGGGCAAGCTGGGTAGAGAGAAATGTGTCACTGCCCTCTCTCTCTCTCTCGATAATGCAATGGGATTTTGGTACTGACCTCTTTTTTCAGCACGCACTGGGTCTGTGTTGGATAGGAGGCGTTCTATGTGTCTGCAGGGCTTGAGACAGGAAGAACATAGGGCTGTTTTAGAGAGGAATGGGGACCAACAATATTGTATCGTGACATTATAGCAAAATAATAATTTAAAAAGTATTTTTCTATCAGCATAAGAAGAAAAGACAGTATTTCCCAAATCTGATTTCCAGTAAGCCCATTCCTCTGTCTTGTAACATGTAGTTATTAGTTGAAGAGCAGGAGTTGAACATAGGTCTAGAATGGCATTTATCGTCTTCTTTCCTGTCTGGCCTATATTTGCATTACCTATTTATCATGGAAAACAGCACATTGAAATCTACCTCATTATGTTCAACTTGAAGATTTTTATCAAGTTTCAGTAGCAAAATGTAGGGTGTCCTGCTGATTGGTTTAGAAAAAACGTCTCAAAAACTTAATAATGGTACAAGTGAAGAAAATTTTATTAGCTTGTGCTGCTTTCATTTCTAGAGAATTCTCTGCTGTAAAATATGAAATATAATTTTCAAGCCTTCAGTAACCAATATAATCTTCACCAATTTTAATTTATTAATTTCAGGTATTAAAATAGTTCAGTTTTAATATATCATGGTGGACTGTGAAATAGGTGATTTTGACTTGTGTTTATTTTAAAGTAGTTTTCATAGTAACAACAAATACTCTGAAGGAAACTGGATTTTCCTCTACTGTGAGTAGAAAAGCAAGTAGCAGCATGAATCACAGCTTCCAAGAACTGACAGAATAGGAATGCAGATTCTCGCTCTTTCACACACACATATACACACACACACTTTCCTGACAGTTTTAGTGTAGTAATGTGATTTAATAAAGTTTTCTTGCCATCCACAGCAGCAACATCCATTATATGTAATCAAGCTACTACTAGCAGTTGTGTGTTTGAGATCTGCAGTTTAGAGCTAGTATGGTTGTTCTACTGATAATTCTTTAACATCTTAGCAATTTTACATATATTTTTCTGGAAATATTTTTGTTGTTAAAATGTTGTACTCTTTTTTATATCTATATAGCCATTTTTTCCAGCTCAGAAGCTTTGTCTAAATATTTTGTCCTGCCCTAAAGCTTTTCATAATGTTTCATAGATAATAAGATAGAGTTTCAGCCTTGAGAAGCTTGTGATCTGAATTTCACTGACATAGAAAATGAGGAGAATGACCTCAGAAAGGGGGACAAGGATTCAAATTAATAAGCAAGTCATAGTGAGTGAATTAAACATTCTCATTTCTAAGAACATGGTAAGATAGATCAGAAACAAGTCATATGAGATAGAAGCAAAAGACAGCATAAAACAAGTTCAAATAATAAAGGGATTTGGAGGAGAAGAAGCAAAATATTTTGCAGGATCTGGAAAGCATAGTAAAATCAGCAAGATACTTGTACTTGGAATCAAGAGGAAGAGTAACTAGAAGGTTTAGGAAATGGGGCAGGAAAAAGATCTGTAGAAACCTAACAAATTATGTTGATGGGTTAAGCTCTTTGGAAGAAAAAAAAAGAGACTGGAAAAGGATTTGAGAATATGCTGTTTCAATCAGTGGCAGGGCTGTTAGGACACAAATTTTGATACTAAAATTTTTTTTTTTAACCCTTTAAGACATTCAGCTGTCACTTTAAAAGTAAGTTCCAGTGAGTGGCAAAACAACAGGCAGCTGTGCCTGAAAATTTGCTCAGTCACTACCTTTTATTACACACAGTTTTCTACAGGCTGGGTAACTTTGTATGAATTTCAGTACCATTGAGGGTGGGACTATAGAAGTTTTTAACATCAATGGTGATTGACATACTACCACTTTAAGTCAAAAGGATTACAAACTTTTTTCACTAAAATAACTGAAATGGCCTTTCCAAATAATTTTAGTTAAATCTGTACTGCCTCTATATTGACAAATTAATTTATGGTTGATATAGATTAAGTTATGTTAATTTTTGTGTTGCCAACATAAGAAGTGAAAAATAATCATTTGTAAACTGGGATAGATTTTTTTAAAATGCACCTAGACTTCCTGTCTTGTAGAATATAGTTTGCCATTTCTTATCTATATACCAATATTTGATTCAAAACATTGATTTCTAACTTTAGAATGCTTCATTTTACTACATAGAAAAATAGCTATGTAGATGATAATGGTCTGCATTTCTTATCCCATTAGGCTCGGCAGTAGATCTTCCTCCAGCGTTGTCATTCTTCTTCCCCAGGTTGACAACTTCTTTCTATGTTATATGTACTGGGAGACAAGGTGGTAAAGAGCAGGGGTTTAGAAGTTACTTTGTTTCGGTTATTTTAGGTCTAAGGAAATCCGCCTATCCTTGCATACAATTGAAGGGAATAGATTTATGTGTGCCTTAAAGGATATGCTTTGCCACTTGGGAATGCTGAATAGAAAATATCAATAGTGGTAACTAGCAGTAGATTTTCCAGCAGATGGTCATTGGTGGGATGATGTAACCATGCTGGTGCATGTGTATTTAGAACACAGCACTGTATGGAGGAATACAGAATTTGTGATCTGTAGTGGGAGGGGAGCTGTTTCCTTGTTGAATAAGTAGCGTATTTGTGTATAGAAATCTCTATTGTATAGTTAGCTTTTGCTCAGCACCGCTAACTGAAATTGTTTTTTCATTAGTGAGGGGAGTTTGAGTCTTTCTTTTGCTGTTGCGTGCCATGTTCTCTGAGAATTTCTAGCTGTGTTCTGAGGTAGTCCACATATCCTGTTAGAGCCATAGTACACACGGTTAAGATTTTATTGATGCTTTTTCTTTCCAGAAGTTTGCATAGTATATCACTGATGTTCTGCAAGGTCATAATACAATCCAAAGCAGTTGTAATACAATAATTGTAATATTAATGTTTCATAGACATCGTTACAGCTGTAAATTTCATGTTGCCATTGGGCTATTGCATTTGTCTTGCAGATTTGGATTTCAGACAGTGTCAGAGCTATGTAAAAGGTGGTATGCAACGTTGAAGTTCTCCTTCATGAATATTTACTTCATTATGATGAATAGAGGAATTGGAAATTGAAGTTGTGGACAATTTAGGGATGCATATAAAATGACTGAAATGTCAGGAGAGAAAACAGAAATAATCAAGGGCTCACCTCTGAAATTTGTTTTGAACAGATCAATTTTTATAGACCTGCGGGGTTTTTTGTTGTTTTTCAGAAGACTGTGCCAAAGAAGACTTTTACTCAGATGACATCACATTTGGACTACTAATGCTACCTACCCACTCTACAAGGCACAATGTATTTCTAGGTAATTTAAGTAAGTATGCAGATTTTATTGCTACTAGAACAGTAATGCATTACACAGAAACATCTCTTTTCCAACCTCAGGCAAGGTAGACATTCCACTTCAATTTGAGATTCAAATTAATGGTGTGTGTGGGCAAGAACAAACTTCAAATAAGCTTTTTATAAGCTTTTATCCTGTACACTGGAGCATGGAATGAAACAACTGAACTGTACCTGAGCTGCCTTGGAAACTAGAATGAAGAAAAAAACCAGACCTTATGAAGGCAGTCCCCAGCAATGAAGAGTGCTAACGGGGCCCTGTGGTTTCTGGAGACTAAAGTAATATAAGTAATATTCTCCCAGGGATATATTGCAGTGAATGAGCATATGCCATGCTCACTGCTTTTCTGAGTGGGGCTTTTTGGGATTTTTTTTTTTTTTGCAATGCTCCTGTTAAAGTTGAGATGGCCTTAATACCCCATTTGTGTAAGGTTATAGCAGAAGAATGCATCTTAATGGGTTCAAGTACCAATATCTCTGTTCACATGTCACGTTATTTATGACAGGGGTTGCATCTCCCCACTTCCTTGAGTGGACACTATGTACTGTCCAGCTGAGGATGGGCCAGGAGGTGCAGATTTTCATCTGTGCAAGATTTGTCCATGTCTTATTTTGCAGTAAGGTTACCGATCGCTTTGTGTATGACACCAAGGGAAGCACACAACAGCAGGGTAGTTTGTATATGGTTCATCTTAAGAGCAACCAAGGGGGTTTGATAAAATGTATCAGGAGGATCATGGTCCTCTGTAGATTTAATGTATGTGTTTTTATGCTTTATCTTTCTAAATAGGTATTATTTTTCGGATGTTCTGTTGTTTTTTTGAGTGGGTCAAAACATACTTTTATACTGAGTCAAAAAAGAACTCCAAGAAACTGATCAATTTATGTAGATTAGATATGGTGCCAGTGTTGCTGAAATGGGATTATTTTGTCTTGCTGGCAGAAAGCCTTCTGGTATTCCTGATGGCTTATAATGCATTGGAGGTGTTTGGTCATGCATGAAGTTTGGTCGTGAATGAAATTACAGGTAGCAGTGCTTGTAGTTAATGATGCTTGACACTTTCTATTTCAGAACCCTGGTTTAGGTGCTTATAATTTAGTAAGACTTAAATCTCTGAGTTAAATGTCTCCTTCACCTAAAATTCTACCAGACATCAGCTTCTGTCTGAGAATGAGTTGAGAGGGAAGAACATACTGTTTTGGTGATGAAAAATGCAATGAAAATCCTGCCACCGGAAAAATAAAGCACCTGCATATGCTGGAGCAAGCATGCAAGGTTTTAGGAGAAACAAATTGTTTCACTGCAGTAGCAGCCTCTTTTTTTGTGCTATCCCAAACTCTTACATTTGGCAGCATGACAGATTTCTGAAAATTGGTTTTGTAATGGTTCAATGAATTTCCTAAATCCATTTCATCTGTCCGAATCAGATGAGGTAGATGTGTTCCAAATCCTTTTAGTCATAACCAGACAGAGCTACTGAGCATGTTCTAGCTGGACTATGAGAAATAAACAGGTCTAATCTGCTGCATTCCATTGTACAGTCAGGTACAAACACTGAGTGAGAAGATTTTCTTCTGTACTCTTGGTGATTTTCTTTAACCCTATCACCCATCTACTGTTGATTTGGTCCTTCAAGTTTTGCTTCAGCTGTGTATTTCTATAACTGTTGTCCATTTTTTCATTCAGCTTTTCTCTATTCTTTGCTTTTTCTTTATTGCTACTCTTGTGTTCACAACAGATCATAATAAAATTGATAATTTTGAGCAATGCGGGCTGTGTGTGGTTAAAAGTTATGAACTACTTCCTTGTGAGCATCCTGAAAACCTCTGGATGCATGTTGGACATCTTTGGTGTAACTTTTCAAGTAACATTTTTAGGCCATGAAGACCATATTTCTTCTGAAATGGGAGGGCAGTATACTTAAAATTTGCAGATTATGTACATGTGAAAGGTTGTATAGTGTTAATTTTCTTAAAAGACAATTTTTCTTTAGGAATTGGTCTAAGGAGATCTGTTTTTTTTTTTTTTTTTTTTGTGTAAATTTAGCAAATGTAGAGAGGAGCCCGTTCTTTCATTTGCAAAATCTTCTGGAAATTTATTTGGATGTTGCATACTGAACATCAGTGCAACTAGGTGAGTCTGAATATTTTGGTTATTCTAAGCAAGTAATGAGTTAATTGTATGTGAAAAGAAAAAAAATCCTTTTTGTAACTTACAGTTCTAGAAGAAACTCTGGCATTCAACCTAAAATCTAGAAGATTTAATTATTGTATAAACAAATAACATAGCTCAGGAATTAAAAAAGGGCAAAGATTAAGCAATATATTCCTGGCTTTACACCGAATGTAAAAAGCTGGGCATACACAAAATATATTTTATCTAATGTTTCTTTAATGAAGTTCTTCCATAAATTGCTTGATTAGCAATTCCCTTAATTTCTGTATTTATTAGCAATAATATTAGCAATTCCCTTAGTATTTCTGTGTTTCTGTGGCTGTTCTCTGAGATGATGTTTAGAGCCAGGCTATTTTCTGTCTTAGAGTAGACTAATATTCCTGTGTCATTAATCTAATTTTTCTCAATTCACATAGTTGCTTAGCACTGGATTAGAGATCAGTTTGAACCGCTGAAGTAAACAAATGATCATCTTCACCCATTTTAAATTATGTTTGAGTTAGGGCAAGTTAAGTCACAGTAGTAGTGCTTACAAACCTGTCTCAGGCTATCTGAATCTCCAGGGAAAAAAATACAGTCTGAAAGTTCAGAAATGCAAGAATATTTAGTTTTGTCTTACTGTATTTAATAGTATAGGTAATAGGAGGAGGTGAATAAATAAATGAGAGAAAGGCTGAAAGAAATAAGATAGAAACAAGAAGAGAAGGAAAATACTTAAGATGAGAAAACAGGACATAAAAGATGAAGTAAATAAGGAAAGAAAAGAGAAATGAAGCCTAAGGAATAGGTATATCTAGATTTTTGTCTTCTGCTGAATTTTGGTGTAGGGGAAATAGTATTTTTGTGGAACCCAGTAGATTTTCATTTATTATGATTATTTTTTTTAATTGTGAGGCATTATAAAGAAAAGCTTACAGAATTTTTCTAGTGTTTTTCAGTGCCATGAAGTATTCTGTTTTGTGACATGACATCTGTGTTGATTAGTCTGATTTGAAAAGGTAGGGTATAAGTCTGGTATATGCATTACATTTGTGATTTGGATGATTAAAACTGCTTTGAAGAAAATCTCTCTGTTGTCTCCTCTTACCACTTACTTGCTCAGTGTTTGAACTACATTTCTTTCTCAGAAAACTAGTCTGTGAGTTCTGCTGCATGTGCAGAGTGCTCTTCTGTCTCTACTGGGCACATACAGTTCTGCAGCAATCATGAAATTCCTGGAAAAATTTGAATGGTCCATGTGATAGTGATGCTTGCTTCTGGAGACCAGATGAAATTTAGTCCAAAATAAACCCTCTTGAGCAGCTAACATAGGAGTGTCAGCACCAGCTGCTTTGATCTACTGATCCATTTGTACGGTTTCAGATTTCTTTCTAATGGGGACAGAGCCAAAATTGTTCACTTTGGTTATAGGTCAGTAGATGAGGGCAGTGAACCTCTAAGATATGTATCTATGCTACAAATCCAGCCATGAGTTTAGGTGCTAGTATTGAGAAATTTCAAAGTGCCGGGAACATTTTTTTCAATTTTTTGAATATAAACCATTAATGAAACATATAAATACTATAAACAACAATAATTCAAATCACTAAATCATAACTGCCTTTTCAGTTCTTATCAGTTAGTTTGTTTTTTTCCCATGCTTATATTTTTAAATTGTTAAGTAGAGGAGCCTTCTGATTTCTTTCATTTCTTATCTTTTGTATAGAATTTTAAAATTTGTATGCTTCCTACCGTATATGTTTTGCTTGAGCTGCTCACCTGCATTGAAAAGTCCTCAAGGCCAGTGTTTTATGGCAATCACTAAGAGCATGAGAGAACGATGGTCTTCACAGGTTTTTGCTGTTATTACCCTTTTCTGTGCCTTGAGCTGTCATGAATCATGACAGACCTTTTTTATTTTGCCTGGAATGAATTCCTCAGTTGTTAAGGTTTTGAAATTCTAAGTAATACTTAGTTGCTGGTGTTAAATAATTTTATCTTGAAATAAGAGTTATAAGAATACTCTCCATCTGCTGTGTGTAATTTTAAGTTCCGACAGTCCCAAGAATTTTTCATGCTTAACAGTAGTATAATATCTCACATATGTAAGCCAATGATAGGGAGTAAACTCAGAGTTATGTTTCATGTTTATTAGATCTTTTCAGAATCTAGACCTTGGACTTCAGCACTTTTTCCAGAAAATTTCCAGGTTTCAATTAAGATTTCTGTAAATAGGGACATTTAAACCTACAGCTCTTTAATTAAATCATTGAAATCCACCCAAAACTATTCAGGTAGCAGCACAAGTAGCAGCAGCATTTTGGAACTGTTTGGAAAAAAACCACTGGCTTTAATAAAAACAATAAAGTTATTTGCAGTATTATTTAATTTGTTCAAAATTGAGATACAAGCCTGAATTTAAAATGAAGAAAAATATTTAAAGTCAAAATGTGAGAGCTGTAAGCCAGTAAGTTATGAAGACTCCTCATTATTTTAAATAATCTTGCCTTAAGAATATTGCACTGTTTTGTTGAAGTACTCTGTTTGTGAATTTTTAAATGTGTTTGGTATAAGTAACTGTTTTAAGCTTTAATGTGTGCTTAAATACATTACAGCTGTTTTCATTAGCCTGTTAACAAATGGCCTGAATGTATAATTCACATTAGTTTCAGGATTTAGTGTGAATATTGGTAGCTTTTGGTGTCCCATTCTTCAATACCAGAGTTTGATAGGTCCACTAGCAAGATCCTAGGTCTTTGAAACCATTTTCACAATGTGGTGGGCAGAAGAGAATTAAATAAAACAGGATTGTAATAAAACTTGATATATTAATTGTAAATTGAATTAGCTGTAATGCTTTTATGAATATTTCTTAGTGTTGTTTTTAGGGACATAAGTACTAGATGATCTGGGTCAGATTCTGTTAGTAAAGTGGGAAAAGAGTCTGTGAGGAGTAGAACCACACACTGTGAAGGGGCCTCTGTCCAAGCAGAGAAAGTCTCTGATGGTGGGAATGACTGCCAGAGTGGCTCCTAGGTGGTCAGACAGGGTACTTTCCTTAATGTTGAGATCTCAAGAGTGCAGAGAAGACTGAGGGACGAGAAATAATCACCCAGGGACATGTGTCTTGGTACATACAAATAATGTGGTCTGATCATTCTGTGAAAGAAAAACTTGAGAATTGTGAAAGACAAAAATTAAAAAAATGAGGAAGAGAATTTAAAGTCATGCAGATGTAGCAAGTGTGGTTCTAAGTAGTTGATATGATTTTGTGTTGAATATTATGGATGGTAAAAAGGACTAATACTTCTCACAGAAATAATTTTGAGGACTCATTTGAAACTTTGTAGGGTTTAGGTTTATATGGGGTATCAGGACAGAATCTGTATTTCCAAAAATACAAAAAGGAGCTGAATTTGTGTCCTTTTCTCCCCCTTTATCTAATCTTGAAAATTCTTATCTTAAATATTGTAGCAGCAAAGTTTAAAACAGCTTGGTGTAGAATTTCCTGTTACATTTTGTCTTTCACTCAATATCATGATATTAAAATATTTGAAAGAATGGGAGATACATGACAGAACTTTTGCTATGAACATCGAATTAGTCTGCAAGGTACTGAAAGCCTTAATTATAAAAATTCCCAGTGCCTGAAGAGTAATATTGTCATCATAATTAATCAACTTAATTTACGGATAAATTGACTGGACCCAAGATTTTGAAGATGCTACTGATACATGGGAACAAGGAATTTGTTGTTTGTCTTTTGCTGTTTCTCTGGTGACCCTCAGAAGGTGATTTCTGTAGGTTTTCTGGACTTGCTTGGCACAAGCTCTGAAAGTTTTAAAGGAGGAGTGCATGCTGCTACTGCTTAGGAGAATGAAGGAAAAGTGAGAAAATTCGTTATTTACATCAATTGATAATGTTTTAGAAACACAGAATGCTAAAAAATGTTAAATGTTTCAGTCTTACTTCAAACTATAATATTTCTTCAAGCTTTGTTTCCTGGACATTCAGAAATTCAGTTGTGTTCAGTGCTCTTATGTTTGAATTAAGTAAGGATATTCTTTTCTTGTAAGAATACATGCAGAATGATTACAGTATAATTAAATTAGAAGTTTATTTTATGCTTTTTTTCTATTGCTACATTGCTGTTTTTGCATAGTTCATGCAGCACTATCTTTTTTGTTACAATAATATACCATCTTTCCTACCTGAAAATGTCCAGTGACTTACTAAATGCTGGCTGATTCCGTTTCCTTTGGATTGTTGCTTGTAGCAGGGTGGCTGTGAGAAAGATACTTAGCATCTATACCCAAAGTGGTTACAAAGTTCTTTGCCGAAAGTTTCTAGGGACAAGAAAAATAAACTTGTTTTGTCTTAGTTTTATTCATTCTTTAGCGGAGTCAACAGTTGAGGTATTTCCTCTCGGTATAAATTGGTAAACTCTTCTGGGTTTTTTGGTGTATTTTTTTTCTTTATTCTTTTCCCTGTTAAGGCACTTCTTGCCTTTGTAAAATGAAGTACTTGTCCTCTATCTCAGATCTTGCAATCACTGTAATTCCAGTAATGCCTGGACTCTTCTGTTGAAAGCTCTGCCAAAAGAATAGCTCTAGTGTCTTCTTTAGTGAAATTAAGGTTTGGAATTCTGTAAGTGTAGTGTTGAATTTTTATTTACACTATGAACTTGTTTTTTCAATAACAGGTAGTTGTATTGAGAGATAAACTGAAGGATCTGACAGACACTAGAATTCCAGAAAATTAAGTTCTTTACTTCTGTTAAAGCTTGTTATCTGTATGAATATAACAGTGAGCGTGCTGATACAGAAGTGTATTTTGGTACGTATTTTTTGGATAGAATCATAGGCTTGGTTTGGAAGAGACCTTAAAGATCATACAGTTCCAATCCCTCTCCCCCATAGTAGGGAATGTCATTCCTTAGATCAGATTGCTCAGGGTCACATCCAGCCTGGCCTTGAACACTTCCAGGGATGGGGCATCCACAACTTCTCTGGGGCACCTGCTCCAGTGCCTTAGCACCTTCTGAATAAAGAATTTCTTCCTGACATCTAATCTAAATCTTTGCTCGTTTAGTTTTATGCTGCTCCTCCTTGTTCTGTAATTATCTGCTCATGTAAAAAGTTGCTCTCCCACTTTTTTATAAGCCCCCTTCAAGTACTATGAGGCGGCAGTGAGCTCTCTGTGGAGCCTTCTCTGCTTCAGGCTGAAGAACCCCAGTTCTCTCAGGCTGTCTTCATAGGAGAGGTGCTCCAGTCTTTTGATCATCTTCGTGGCCTCCGTGTCTTTCTTGTGTTGAAGATCCCAGAGCTAGATGTAGTCACCTGTTGTCACTGGCCTTCATGTAGACATAGTCATTGACCACAACTCTCTGGCTGTGTCCATCCATCCAGTTCATTTTCTCTCCAATAGTCCACCATTCAAATCCTTGTCTCTCCAGTTCGGAGAAAAGGATGTGTGGGACTATGTCAAAAGCCTTACAGAAGTGTAGTTAGATGGCATTGGTTGGTCTTAACCTTGTCAAGTGCTGCTGTTGCTCCATCATAGAAGGCCACCAGATTGGTCAGGCATGATTTGCCCTTAGTAAGGTTGTGCTGGCTGTCTCTGATCACCTCCTTGTGTTGTATGTGCCTTAAAATTGCTTCCATGATCTTCCCAGACACAGAGGTGAGGCTCATTGGTCTGCGGTTCCCTGGATCTTCCTTTCTCCCTGTTTTTAAAAATAGGACTGATGTTTCTTTTTTTCCAGCCACCAGGGTTTTTCCTCTGACTGCTGTGGCTTTTCAAATATGATGGAGAGTGGTGTGGCAACATAATTTCATCTACTCACAAGTAGACTTGTGGCTATTCTATTTCATCAAGTGGTCCCAAACCTCCTCTGAGATTATAGTAGAAAAACACTGAAATTACCATCCCCTAGTACTTCCCTTGTTTTGTTTCATTCTTTTTTCAGGTACCTCACTCATTTTCCTTTTGTTACCACTTTCTGTTCTCCAAAATGATGTGCAGGACTTCTGGGGAAAGTGGTGGGTGGAGGTAGGGAGTAGGAGCTGCTTGTTTGATAATTTTTGACTTGGACTTTGACTTGGACTGCACTTCAGTGTTGTAGCTTAAAGTTTTCCAGCTCTCTCGTTTTATGGAAATGTGAAGTCTCACTTTTTTCTTTTTGAACGGGCTTTCCAGTGAAGTGCACTGCCTACTCCATTCTTCAGGCAGGCAACAGTCCACTCTTGACAAAAGCTTTACAGAATAATTTAGCAGTGCGTGAGTCACCCATGCTGGGAAATTTAGGCATCAGAAGCACTTCCACAGCTGCACAAATCATGGATTGTGCAATCACCTTGTAAAAAAATGAAGTGATGACTATCACTAAATATTTTTAAAAGTGTTTTACTTACATGTATCTATTTCTACGTTATATAGATAATTAAGTTTCAGATAAAATACTAGCTTTCTGAAACACCTGTCATATGTTTTTGGATGTTGCTGTTAGCAACTGTTGTAATTTTTTTAAAAATTATGTCCGTTTGGTATACCTGTACATTTTTAAGTGTTACAAATTGCTGCTGTTGTTATAAATCGTTAATCAAATTTTCTTAGTTTCATATTATTGATTTAGAGGAATATCCTTGTATGAGTATCTGTACCGAGGATCATCCTAAAACCATCCAGGTTGATGCTATTTAACATTCTATGTGATAGGTAGGCTGATAACTAAGCAACATGTCAGATATATATTTTTACATTTTGGTTGAGATTCCCATTGACTCTAAGGCTGAGTTCTGGGTTTGTTTTCATATCTAGAAACTGATCCATGAGTCTTGCTCAGTGTGTGAAAGTAAGCTGCATTCTGCTCAGAAGTTTCATTTGTCATGGATTGTCAAATAAGACGCAGGACTGCATGGGAGAGTAAAGATGTTTCATTTAAATATGAAGCAGGCTTCTCAAGTAGTAGCTACAATGCTAATTTCTTTGAACACAAATTTGAATCTCATTTTTCCTAATTTTGTTCTCTGGTTGTAATTTAACATATGGTGTAGGTCAGCATGAAATGGCACTGTTGCCAAAAGATGTCTAACCTGGTGATTCGCTGCTTCCCCTTCCCCTGTTCCAGCACAGCTTTTGAGCAGTCATATGGTGAAACAAATGTAGTTGATTTAGCTGAATGAAACCTTTGGATTAGTTTTGGGCTGGACCGGTTTTGGGCTGTGTTGACTGATGACTTACTTATGCTAGCTGAAGAGAGGGAATTTAATGTGGCTGTGGAAATGAGTGGTCAGAGTAATGATCAAAGGCTAACATTATGAAGACTTTTGGCTTGATCAAGGAGATAATAAAACTGCTTACAGAAGTAGCTGTTAGGATGTGAAGTGCCTGGTCTCTGTAGCCATGTAGTTACCTGTGTGGTCTGAGTGTGCATTGTTCTTCCCATCTTTCATGTGGTAATTCTTTATCTGTGGTTGCATTCAGATGAAGTGCTCAAGTCTTATTTCTCCCGTATTCTAGGTGAATACCCTGACCACAAGTTAGGAGTAAGTCTGTCTCCTATTTAAAGAAAACCAGACAATAAAAGAAAAAAGGTGCAAAACAAAACAAACAAAAAGCCCCCAGCAAAACAAAACTATCCACAAAAATCCCTTGAGTTAATTTTGTTGAGTTGTCTGGCATGTTATGCCACTTTCCCTCTAACTCCTCTATCGCTTTTTCATGTGGCATAATTGAGAAAAGCAGAAAGATGTTTCTGGATGTGCTAGATATTTGTATCTAGCACATTTGTGTTAGATATTTGTAGATAATTGTATCTTAAAGGAGTAAGTTGACGATATAAAATAAGTTAATGTCCCTTAAAACTGATTTAAGACTCATAAGCTATTTCCTTTATGGACTATAAAAGGTAAGGACAAAGCAGGGCAGCAAGTAAGATTGCAACCATGGACTTCAGAAGAGCTAATTTTTGCCTCCTCAGGGATCTTCTTGAAAGAATCCCATGGGAACAGGAGTCCAAGTGAGCTGGTTGATATTGAAGCATGATTTTCTCAAGGCTCAAGAACAGTGAACAGAAAATCGTGCAAAGGGGACGGGAGACCTGCATGAATGAATGAAGAACTCCTGTCATCTTTTCAAGTGTGATCAGGAAATACACAGGACATGGAAGCAGGGTCAGACAGCTTGGAATCAATATAGAGAGCTTATCAAAGTAGAAATAAGAAGGGCCAAGACCCATCTGGAATTAACTCTGACCAAGGATGTAAAGGACAACAAAAAGGGCTTCTTCAAATACATAAATAACAAAAGAAAAACCTAGGATAATTAGGATCTCTTATTAAGTGGAAGGGGACCCCGTTGACAGAGGATGCAGAGAAAGTGGAGACACTGAGTGCCTTATTTGCATTGGTCTTCACCGACAGGACCAGCCCTCTGGAATTTCTGACTCAAGAGACCAGAGTAAAGGAACCTTGGATGGAAGACTTTACTTTGGTCAAGGAGGATTGGGTTAGATAACACGTTGGTAAACTAGGCATCTGCAAGTCCAACCCTGGTGACAGGATGCATCCTCAAGTGCTGAGAGAGCTGCTGGACACCATACTGAGGGGGCTCATGATCATCTTAGAGAGGTTGGGGCAATCAGGAGAAGTACCTAAGGGCTGGAAGAAAGCAAATGTCACCCTGGTCTTCAGAAATGTCAAAAAGGAGAACCTGGAGGACTACTGGCCAATCAGCCTCATCTCAATCCCTGTGATGGAAAGGTGATGGAGTGTCTCATTCTGGAGGCCATCTCACTATGTGGGTGACAAGAAGGTGATCAGGAGCATGGATTCACTAACGGTGAATCATCCTTGACCAGCCTGATTACCTTTTATGATGAAACAACTACCTGGATGGATGAGGGGAGAGCAGTGGATATTGTCTACCTGGACTTCAGCAAGGCTTTCAATACTGTCTCTCACAACATCCTTGTAGGCAAACTCAGGAAGTGGGAACTGGATGTGTGGACGGGGAGGTGGATTGAGAACTCACTGATCCCAGAGAGTTGCTATCAGTGACATGGGGTCTAGTTGGAGGCCTGACACTACTGGTTCTCCCAAAGTTCAATACTGGGCCCAGCATTGTTTAACTTACTCATCAATTACTTGGATGAAGGGGCAGATGCCTCCTCAGGAAGTTTGCTGATGACACAAAGCTAGGAGGAGTGGACAATACCTCAGATAGCTGTGCAGCCCTTCAGAAGGGCCTCGACAGGCTGGAGAGATGGGCAGAAGGGAAATTCAGTGGGGGAAAGTGCAGAGTCCTATACCTGGGGAGGAATAACCTCCTGCACCAGCACAGGCTGGGGATTGGCCTGCTGGAAAGCAGCTCTGCAGAGAAGGACCTGGGGGTCCTGGTGGACACCAAGCTGTCCGTGAGCCAGTGATGTGCCTGTGCGGATGAGAAGGCCGATGGTATCCTGGGGTGCATTAGGAAGAGCATTGCTAGCAGGTTGAGGGAGGTGATTCTGCCCCTCTACTCAGCCCTGGTGAGGCACATCTGGAGTGCTGTGTGGAATTCTGGGATCTTCAGGGCAAGAGAGACATGGATCTCCTGGAGCAGGTCCAGTAGAAGGCAATAAAGGTGATTAAGGGACTGGGGCATCTCTCTTACAAGGAAAAGCTGAGGGTGCTGGGCCTGTTCAGCCTCAAGAAGAGACAGCTGCAAGGGGATCTTATGAACCTGCAAGGAGAGTATCTGCAGGGAGAGTGCCAAGAGGATAGATCCAGGCTCTTCTTGGTGGTGCTGAGCAATAGCACAAGAGGCAGTGGGCAGAAACTGATGCTTAGGAAGTTCCTCCAGAAGAGGAAGAACTTCTTTACTGTGCAGGTGACTGAGCACAGGAACAGCTTTCCCAGAGAGGCTGTGGAGTCTCCCTGACTGGAGATACTCAGGAACCATATAGACACAATCCTGTGCTGGGTGCTCTAGTAGCGGGGAGGTTGGACCGGATGACTTTCCCAACCTGACATGTGATTCTGTTACAAAGGCACTGGCTGCAGAAATAATTTGCATAATTTACAGACCCTCTTAGCTGTCTGTTGACTTCCTTGCTTTCTGAAGGTTTCAGAATGGAATAATGAGAACAGAGCAGGAAATTTTGACTGAAGCTTTTCTTGATTAGTCAGAACTCTTTATGTAAAAAGTGTAAGTGTTCATTCGGATGTAAAAGCTAATAAATCTTCATTGGGTTTTTCTTTCTGGTCTAGGATAGAGATTTAGAAAGATTAATTTGTGTGAATTTCATAATCTCTTTTTAGCTTCCTTTTCCACTTTGTAAGACACATCTGCATACTAAAAGTCTGGCAGTTGAAGAACTCACGTAATGTGTAGGTTCATGCTTTTCTGGAAGATTAATTGAGGTGGATAGTTGAGTGTTGTTGCTGTAATAATAATGATAAAGTCTCATTTTATAAACTTAAGCATGCATTTATATCAACACCAAACAGAAATTTTGCATGGAATGGAATAAGAATTTCCTTTGTGTTATCTTGCTTCAAATGTGTAATAATTACATCTGTTGAAATTGATAATTAATTTTCTGCAGGACAGTTTTCAAGAAGTAGTTGACTTTCTGTATCTAGTCATTCTTCCCTCTTAATATTGGGGTAGAGGAAAACCAATGTTTGACTCTTTGCTCTGTCTCATTTCTTGGTGAATTTTCATGTTTATTTTTCAGTATAGGAATAAAGTGTTTAATAATTTTTTTCTTTCATTTGTTTTATTAGGATTCTTCATAGTATTTATGCTTTGATGAAAATGTGACAAACCATTTTAGAAAAATTGATTGTTTAAACTGATGTTTGTGTCTGATACAAAACATCTAAAATTTGTAATGCTCAGCTTTGTAAATATGCACATTTTTAATTAGATGAATTATTTCAAAGTGTTTTTAACTCCAGGTTAGATATCTTGGTACTGTATTTTAAAGCTTTTTCTTTGAATTTCTGGTAATATTGAGAAATAATCAAGTGAAGATTTTTTTTATTGTCTGGTAACTTTATTCTGTAGAATAAAATCGATTTGTGTGTAGTAAATAATTTTATGGAATAGTTATAATACCCAGTGGGAATTCAAACTTTAGAGTGTGTGTGTAATTTTTTCACCTTTTGAACTTCTGAAAAAAACCTGTCAATTGTCTACCTTCTCAATAACATCTAAGAGGCTGGAAGAAGGAGGCTTGGCTTTGTTGATTGTAAAATGTACCAAGTTTAGATGAGCCCTGTGAGAGAGTGGCAGATTCTGCAGATTTTGCACCATCTATAGCACTTTTTTCCTCAGCACAGTGAGCTTTAATTTAGTATCTGTTTTCAGCTGGCTCGGCTGGACTGCAGATTGTATCTTCCCAGAGTTCCAATAAAGTAAATGGAGCTGTATACAGGGATGTGAAAGTTTCCAGTTTTGAATTGTAACACTAACAAGTTAGTGATTAGCTTTTCTTGACCTAAACTCCTGTTGTGAAGTACTGGCTTTGTGTTAAGTACCGTTTAAAGAGGCAGTAGGTGTACTTTTAAGCCAGACTTGATTATGAAATGTCGATTGTATTTCAGATGTGCAAACACAACGTGTACTCAAAGTCTAACCCAGGGTGCCCTGTTACAGTCCAGGAGTAGCCGATGTAGCTAAGAGGTTCCTGCTCTTCTTTGTAGAGGGGTACTGTTCCTTAGCTGTGCCAATTTTCAAAGGTACATGGAGCCACACTTTTAAAATACAACCTTCATTATTTTGTTCTTATTAAAACTGTGTGCTGTGTATGTTCTTTCAAACACAATTTAACAAATCTGCTTCAGTGTGTGGCCAGAGCTAAAGGGTGCACATTTCCAGTGAGAGCCAAGGAAGGGTGGAGCCTTATAAAAATGGGAGCAAGTGGGATGATAAGACATAGCTAGTATCTTTTTTTTGTACAGACTAGTTGTACAGAATTTGCAAACATTATTTCTGCCACACTTACAGCTTTGTTATTGAAGGAAGGGGGGGTCTTTCATAAGAAACTGTGAACACAGCTGAAAAAATATTTTAAATTAGACTAAGGAAGAATAGCAGCTGTTTCTGATGTCTAGGTTATTAAATGCTGCCTTTCAAATTTATCTTACAAACTTAGGTTTGTACTATTTTTGATTGTCCTTCTTTTTTGGGAGCTTGTTCATTGACAACTCTGAAAATCTATATTATATCACTTTCTTTTAGTATCCTTGTTACTAATTTGATGGAGGCACATGAACAACTCTTTAGGTATTTGTAATGCAGTTAATTGGGATCCTGGAAGGCAAAGATAATACAGGCAGCCTGGAAAGGAATGGAGGGGGAAAAAGTCTGGTAAATGCTTCAGCACCCCACAGCCAAGGACCAATTATTAGACACCTGGCAACCTGCTGTGTGCTTTCCAGGTCACCCCCAGGGAGCTGGAGGTAAGCCAGGCTCAGGCAAAGAGCCCAGATTGCTAGCGAATTCTTGGTGAAGTGGCAGGTCTGAGGATGTTTTGAGAAGTCAGTTTGGTGAGCTAGAGACCAGATCAGTGGGGTACATGGCCACGAGGTGAGCCAGGTTTAAATGCATCGTAAAATGGTTTAGGTTGGAAGGCACCTTAAAGATCATCTGGGTACATTGTTCCCCTTTTCCAGTCACTTGGAACGTCACTTGATTGCCATGACTTTTCAAATATTATGGAGAACGGCTGTGCAAATACATCAACTAGTTTCCTCAGGACTCTGGGATGCCTTGTATCAGGTCTCATGAACATCCAGTCAGGTTCCTCAGGTGATCATGAACCTGATCTTCCCTTGCAGTGGAAGCGACTTTGTTCCTCTAGTTTCTGTCTTGCAGTCCATCCATTCAAGAATTGTGGGAAAAGAGGTTGCCATCAAGACTGAGGCAAAAAAATTGAGTGCCTTGGCCTTTTCCACATCTGTTGTTATCAGTTTACCAGTCTTGTTTAGTGGGTGTATACACCTTCTTTGACCTTCCTTTTCTCGTTAATATACCCATAGATGTTCTTGTTATTCTTTGCATCCCTTGCCAAGTTCAGCTGCAGCTTCACCATGGCCTTCCTCATGCCATCCCTTCACTGCATCCCTACACTCTTCCCAGCATACCTGTCCTTGCTTCTGCTGCATGTGCATTTGCATCTTGCCCTTTAGTTCCAGTGGTGGCCCCTGCTCATCCTTGGTAGACTCTTGCCTTCCTTGCCTGATTTCTTGTGCCTGGGCATTGTTAGCTCTGTGGAGGACATCCTTACGGATCTGCCAGCTCTGTTGCTCTCCCTTGTCTCTGAGGGTGGTTTCCCTGGTGTTGGTATTGACTAGCTCTTTGAAGAGCTGGAATTTAATTTTTCTAACGTTCAGAGGCCTAACTTTACTGCTCACCTGACTCACATCCCTCAGGACTGCAAACTCCACCTCTGTAATTACTGTAGCCCAGGTAAGGGCCTGAGGCTTATTAGAACTTTCTTCCGTGCATCTTCACTGCAGTGTGGACCAAGATTAGAGATCTGCAGTGTATCAGGGAGGGAGGGAGCTATGGGGCCACCTCTGTGTTGAGTAAGGGGAAGGAGATACAGGCTACAAGAGAAGGGTGGAACTGTGGCAGCAGAGCAGCTGGTCTAGCAGAGATCAGCCCAAATGATCTGGAGCAGAGGGGTGGTGGACAGGGGTGTTTTCTTTAACTGTGAGATAGAGAGATGGAAATTGCAAACTGTGATCAGTCCCAAGTCACAGAGAAATCTCTCTCCTGATGGCAGGACAGTCTAATACATGAAGCATGCAGGAGAGAATTGCTTTTTCCTGTAATCCTCGTAATTCATGGTTGTATGAAGATATTATTTGCAGTGACTTTTGACCATACTTGTTTGAGCAGCTGTCCATTACCTTGTCAGGGAGTAGACCAGGATACATTTGTGTGACAAAGAGTTTCTAAGAACTTGACCTCTCTTTACCTCTGTTCTTATATTTTCTGCTACTCAAGGTGTAGCCTCTTCCAGCTGCTGAGGACTGTGTATGAAGGTGGGGAAATGATATGCACTCTATCAAATGCCATTATAACTCAACTAAATCTGTGATATCATTGACTACTACCATAACAGGCCTCCTAACAGGCATTTAATCTCTTCTGTAGACTGCTTAGACATAGTCTCTTCCCAAAAGTCTTTCAGGAGCACAAATGAGACTGCCATTCAAGTAATGGCAACTCACACCAGCAGTCTTCTGTTTAAACTGTCCTTTCTCCATTACATGTCTTTGAGTACTCCCTGAAAAGGTGATGGACCTGAGGAAGCTGCTCATTCACACCAGACTACTCGTGGCTACTCACAAATTTTCCTATTAAAAGCCATCTGGGATCCATCCATGCTAGGAGGAACCCTCTCCTCAAATGTCCTGTGAAGCGCTGGAAGATGAACACCTGCTGCTATAGCATGCTTTATCTACAGAAAATGGCATTTCAGGGATGTGTCATCTGTTCTGCACAAGTACAGACCAAAAACTGATTTGTTGATGTGGTAGAGGAGAGGTTGCAATATGTGACTATTCCCAGCTGCTGGAATAACCTGTTCAGCTGCAAAGTTTGAACAATGTTCCTTGAAATGCCTTTTAGCCTTATCTTTTCATTTTTTTTTCAATTGTCCTTTTTTTGAGGTAAAAAAGGAGACTTGTCAGTTTTAAAACCAGAGTATTTTCACAGATAGCCTTTGATTAGCAAGAAAAGATTAATCAGTCATTACCCTAATTTGCTTTCTGTTGGTGTATATACCATTGCAAGCAAAGGAGCAACTCTTTAGAAACCTGCTTGCTTGTTCTATTAGACCAAGCTCTGTGTGACTGAAGAGCAAGTTATGGTTTACCTGTCTAAGAATCTCTTGCTCTGTGCAAAACTCTCTGGTTCCTGGAGACCCCCAGAGCAAATTCTTCCTCTTCTCCTCTCCAAAAAAGAGAAAGGTAAAGAGAAAAATGGCTGGGCTGTTGGTAAACCAATGAAGCAAAGAGCAAAATGGAAAATATGAGTGATAGTGATGTGCTATTCTGGGCAGAAGGTGATGGCTGGATCTCTGCTTGCCCTAATTATGGTGTAATGTCCTAGTAGAGTAAAACCCCAGGAGTTCGTAATCCAAATGATCAGAAGCTCATGGGAAGGAGTATCAGAAGGGTTTGTAATTATCCTCAGAATCTCTATAATGAACAGGGCTTCTGATGCTGTGCTTACATTGGGAGTCAGGTTCTGCTTAGCTGTTTGCTCAGTGTGGTGTTTCTGTCTTGGTCTTTCTTACCCTGGTGGTCGACTAGTGTTAAGAGCTCAGCAGGGCATTGCGTGCTGTGATTTTGATTCTTTAAACACAATCTTCTCTAAAGCTAATCCTCAATGATTATAATAACTAGTTTGCTCCCCTGGCAAAATTGGATTATAGCACAGAGGTCAGGCTGTATTAAAGAAGTTAGTCTATTTCTGTTTGAAGAAACTAGTGTTGGAAAACTGTATTAATTCATATGTTTTTCCTGTGATGTTCCCAATTATTTGTCTTGATAATACAAGCCACCTCACATTATTTCTGAGGGCTATAATCTGCAAATTCATGTATTACTTGTATGCCTTGACATAAATTTTACATAAATCAAGGCTTTTCTATAAAAATTTTTTTTACAGTATAAGGACAATACAGATTCTTCCTCAAAAATATTTACTAATTAGGGTGAAATGCTGGAGATGTAGGGATTTCAGTTACTGGCTCTATACAAAATGAAGTACTGGCAATGCATTCACCGTTGTACCATTCATTTTTCAGTCCAGTCCTGAGAGAACATCTGTTATGAGCAAAACTGTACCGTAATTTCACAATTTGTTCAATCTTCAAAATTGTTTCCAATATTGAATATTACCAAAATGCATGCCAGTGTTGATAATAAAATTGGACTGAAGGTAGTGACATTCTTTCAGTCTAAAAAAAGGGAATTTTTTATCCAATGGTGTGGACTTTTCACTATTACCTTAGATTGGATTATGACTTTTTACCCTGTAACTTATTCAGAACCTTTTTTATTTGGCCAAGCAATGACTTGGGACCCAATAACTTACTGCTTCTCCATGAGTGATTAGTCAGAATAGTGCAGAAGTTGCAGTATTGCTAGTTTTTGTAATTTTTCTACAGATTGAGCAATTTTGTGTAGAAATGCTTTGCACATCCATGGCAGCAGCTAAGATTTTTGATTGAGGACCTCAGCTTCATTTAAGATAATTTCTAGCTGCCTTGGTTACAGAAAAGTTTGAAAATATGCCTGAATGTGTACAAAAGACATAGTATCAAGAGACAGACACACATAATTTGTTAAAAAAAAACAACTAGTGAGTTGTGGAGACAGAATGATGACCCTTGAACACTTCTGGCTGCCAGTGCTGACGTGTAGGCGTTTTAACCTTTCTGCTGGCTTTCACATGCATGCCATTTCTACTGAGTTAGAGATCCATGTGGTTTTGGCAACAAAGGCTTTTCCACTGTGATTAGCTTCTTTTTTGGTCTGATTTAAGCTTGCTTGTGTTCACTTATGATATAAACATTCCTTTCTGGTTCCTCTTAATACCCTTTTTGAAATATGTGTTAAAACTTCCTTTGTTTACATTATAAAATATGGTTCTGTGCTTAAGACCTGTGATATTTATCTGAAGTGTTTAGTTGTGATTTTAAAAAAATGCACCTCTACATACTGCAGAGAGGAGGTCTAAAATTTTCATCATTAGAACTCTGTTAGGCACTGAGTGAGAGTTGTCAGAGTTGTTTCACTCCAAGCAGTTTAAAAACAGTGGTTTCATGTTGCTGACTTCTATGGGACTCTTTGTCACTATTAATGTTTGTACTTGTCAGATGGAACAGAACAGAATAGGAGAGGAGGCTGTAAGCACCTAAAAAAGTAGGTCAATGGGCCAGCAGGTTATTTGGCCAGACAAGAACAAGTGGCTTCATTGAATCATGCTGTAATTGTTTTTCTCCTGTTGGCAGATTGTTCTGCTGTGCTTTAACTTCCTATGTTAATATTTACATCTGTATTTTAACCACTTGAGAACCTCTGTTAGGTGCAGGAGAAGGCACTTAACTTTTCCAATCAAAGAAGTGATAAATCTGATCTTTTCCATAAAAGTCATCAATGAATTTAAGAGTAGCATAACCTTGGTTCAGATCCCAGCTTCCTCTTTAGAATATAATATGCTTTAAAATAAAATTTTTCAGAAGTGGAAGAAGTACATTTTATAGTGAATTTATTATATTTTAAGACCAGTAAGCAAGGCAGATGGAAACAGGATAAAGATGGGGGGAAAGAAACTGATTTCATGCAGCTTAAAAATGTGGGAAGTGGCATGATTCAAGGGAAGCAACTGTAAGTGAAATGTAATGGTATAAGGAGACTGGAAGTAGGTGATTGTTTACATCCGCTGAGTTTTTGTATGGAACAAGTGCAGTTGTGAAATAAGTTTGGGATACATTCTAGGAATTGATTTTGAAGTGGGCTTTGAAAGAAAGAGTTAATGGCTGTATTTGAGGGAGTAGCAGTAATGCAACTGGGCAACTTTGCTAGTTGTCAGCAGCACCATTCTACACCTTCTGGAGTCCTGAGAATAACAGTTTTGGAGACTTGGAGAGTAGAAGATATAACTGAGAAAGCCAGAAGAGACCCTTATAAGAACTTAGGTGAAAAGGTGTTTAATGGTGTATATAAATATACTTTGAAGGTAGCAAGTGGAAGTAAAGATGTAGATGGTATGAATGATACCAAATTCTAAAGTAAAAAGGACATTAAGACTAAAGATATACATAAAGTGTTAGCTTAAAGCTGAGATGAGGCTGTGTCAGAATATCCTGCTTATCAAGAAGAGCTTTAAAGCAAGGTCAGTTCAGGTAGTGAAATACTTGAGGTATTTTTGATGAGTAGAATATTGCATTTAGAGGTTACTCTTGTTAAAACAATTGCTTGTCTTTTTAAAAAAAACTAAGAAGGGTAATTTTTAAACTCAATATTTTAAAGCTCTCTTTTGTTGTGTTTTGACAGTTCAGAATTTATTTTCTGCAGAAGAGGATACATCTAATTCCACACTGTTCTTCACAGGAACCTGGTTTCATCCCTAAACCTCATACTTTAGCAAGTCCCAAAGTATAAAAGGTAAAACTGTGTTCTTATAATTTTTAAGGTTCCCATGGCTTTCAGTTATCAATACTGAAGGGCTGAGTAGCACTGTTAAGTAGTGTCTTGTTCTCCAGAGCATGACTGAATTTGAATCTTAGAAACAGACATAGTCCTTTATCCAGTGTTTACTTTCAACTTGACTGGTTTTGTTGGAATTATCTCTGCAGTCTTATCCTTGGCATGTGTAACCGCTGAGTGTTCAGTGTCTTGCAGATTTGGATGCAAAGACAGAAGTATCAGACCTTGAAAGATGGGAAACAAATGTGCTACAGGTGCATTTCCTGTACTTTTCAGTACTTTTAACTATTTGTCTTGGATACCAGATCTAGGTTGCCTGTTATGACATAAGATCTGTATACTGTAATGAATGATTTTGTTGAATTCTGGGAATTGAATGCTGTTAAAGTGAAAATGCTGACTTAAATTCTGATTCTGCCTGATGAAGATGTCAGTTATGTCACAAGTGAAAGTTTTCTGTATTTAGCTGTGCAGGTATTTTTCTTTTGCAGGTTAAGGAAAGTGTATAGTTCTACAGAATTTCATATTGCTCTTGGTCCCTATAATTTTAGGTACCAGTTTTGTGTACAAATTAACACATGGCTGGAAGTGTAATTAGTGCATAGCTGTATTAGGGCTTACCATGAAAGGTAAACAAAAACAAGTTTATGGTTTTTGTCTTGATTTTAAACTTAGTTCCATGCCAGTCATGATAGTTAACTTTTACTGCTGAGCAATCTGTCTGTTGTTGCCTACTTCTGAGAAAAATTTGAACAGATGCTTCTTCATAATTTACTTTTCTCATCCCATTTATGTCTGGTTTTCAAATGACACACCTCTGTTACTTGACCAACTAATTTGGGGAGTTTGTCAGTATGGCTGATGCAGTTGTTACCTTGAAGAATTGGAGGGAAGAAGTGGTTTACTGCCAGTGTGTCTTGATAGCACTAGGTTTTGGAGAGTAAAGGCAAGACAAAGGTGGGCCGTACTAACTGAAGAAGGTGGGGCATTTGCGCAGAAACACCAGCATGCCTTCTGATGTGCCTTGAAAGAGATTGTGCTGCAGCACATCTCTCCCATTTACTTTCCTGCTGCACTCAAGTTATGAAACTTTGTGGTAAAAAATGCTAGTCTTGTGAAGGAAACCTACATGGTATGTGGCTGTTGTAGGCGCAGAGACAATCTGGTTGAATCATAAGCTTTCTTCCTCAGTTCTCTCATCATGGATTTGCTGCCATGTTTCTTGTGGTATTGACACTGTAAGTTCCACTGCGTTTAGCACTCTCAGAAACAAAAAAATACTTTCTTCTCAGAAATTATGGAGTCACTAAATGGACTAAAATCATCTCCTTTGAAATAAATGCAGTGCCTGTTTACTATTAAGTTTGTAGCCTGCTAAAAATTCCTGAAGCTCTGCAAGTTCAGCTCATACAAAACTGCTGCACTCAGTTGTTCCCTAATAACTGCCAATGTTACAATCTTGCCACTTCATTTGAGCAGCCTCTGACAACTGACTTTCCCATATGAAAGTGATTTAATTTAATTGGTTTATGTTTGACTTTAGCCGTTTCATAACCTGTGTTATATTCCTTCTCTCACTATTAATATTTTGTTCAGATTCTTAATTCAAAATCATATGCAGATTCTTAATTCAAATCATATCATATGCATATGTTCATATTCTTAATTCAAAACCAAAAACTTCCTGTCATGAGTAAGTGATTGCTCCAAGAAATGGTCAGATTAACTTTCTCACAGTATGGAGATCCCATTCCAGTTGGTATATTAATGTTATCATTTCATGTGTCTATTATAATACGTGCTCAAGAAAAAAATGAGTAAGAAATAAATTACAGCTGTAAAGTACTGTATCTCAAAGGCTTCCTATTTGCACTATTTCTAAATTGAATGTATTATTAAGTGTATTTCACATTTGTTCAGCCTTCAAAATTATGAGGGTTTCTTAAGAAAAAGATAAAATGAAAACGAAAAGCTACATCTGAATTCAGATTCATAAAAAGGTTTGTATTGGTTTAGTACAGACTTACTTAGTGTAGCCTTTAATAATGTTCTCTTGAACTCTGTCATGTAAAGTGAGATATTGAGGCCCAGATTATGATGGTAATGGAGACTACTTTAGAGAAGGTAGGAGGGCAGAGCAGAAGGTCGGAAGAGAGGGGAAGCTGTATTGCTCATAGAGCAATGAAAACATCAGTATGCTCTAATGAAGAAGGCATTTTTTTTCCCTCAGTCACATTTTGATATTTTTTCTTCTCTTATAGGCAAACGTACAAATGTCTACCACAAGACTTAAGTGTGACATGTTATGTTTTTTACCATAAGCAACCATAAAATGAGCTCCATTGCAGACAGGTATGTTGATAGATATGGAAAGTTTGGGAGAATTACTGTTCAGTTCTTTCTGTAATAGTTTTTTTCATATGGTTAATACATTTAGTTGTTAATTTATGAAAAAATTAAAGGGTGAGGTTTTGGCTATTTTTGACAAAGTTAGTTTGGTAGTTGTCACATGTGTCATTTTGTTGTTACTGGAAATAGTAATTTCAGTTGCTTGAGGTTAATCTTAAAATGCATTATTTGTTTCCAGCCGTGGAATAACATCTGTGCAAGTTAAGCTGATTTTTAATGTTTACTTGAACTTTTAATTTTTTTAGTACTTCAGGTTTTGATTAAGGAAAGCAAATACATCTAAATGATTAGTGTTGCTATAGATGATAGTAAAGTGACCTGCTAACCTATTTCAAGGGAAAAGTAATAGCTGAGGCATGTTTTATACTAGATTCCTTGGGCTGCACTTTCTTAGCACCTTAGGTGAAAGTCTGTCCTTAGTATTCTGTGTGTTACCATTTTTGAGATTTCAGGAAATGAAACTTGCAAGTTTGACATGATTGAAATAAATAGCAATAAAAGCAAAGGGTAAAACTTTTCATAATGCTTGTCTAACTTGTCTGTTCTTCTAGTGAAGTTTTGTGGCATCTCACTGAAACTTCAGCCTTCTAAATATATTAATTGCTTCTAAAAGCTTGATGTTTATGTAGTAGCATACAAAATAATAACTTCCTAACATCACTGTTTAGCGTAATGTACAGTGCAATTGCCTGATGATTTATAAATCAGAGAGACGAGGTAAGCTTTTTAGAAAGGTTACTTGGCTGAAGGGAAGGAAACATTAGAATAATTAATTTCAGGATAGACATGCAGCTCAGTGTGGACAGCACTAAATAGACTGAAAGCAGGCGGAAGAATTGTGGAAGCCCATCACAGAGCAGTTTTGGAAAACAGATGAACAGTTTTGGCTTGACTTCCAAAGCAAAAGAAAGTGAAACAGAGGTGTTGTATGAAGGATACTGGGGCATCTTCCGAGGAGAACACATTCTTAGTTTGGTACTTTAACACCTCTCAACACCTCTTTAGCAGTAGGTGGACAGTTGTCAAGCTGAGAAAAAGTGATACTTGAAAAAGCAAATATAATGAATAGTTACTGCTCAACATTGATATTAATTGTATATTTATGAAATTACATATGTGGATGAAGTATAGCATAATCCTTAGCTCTCTTCCACTAATAATACTTCAGAACTTAAGAAAAAATAAGTTTTCAGTAATTGGAATAGAAATTGCCAGTAAGTAAAAATAAATTACATATGTCCTCTCCCATGTTTTCAAAAGGATAAGGTAATGCAAATAATCAAGAGGACAGAAAAACAAAATTAAGCATTGTTCAATTCAGTGTTTGTATAGGGCTGTAAGTTCTTATTAGAAATAGTCCAAAATCCTTTGAGTTGTATCAGAAATTTAAGGTTTTTTGCTTTTTCTTGAGTAAAACAAGCATGACATAGAAGACTTAGCTTCAGGTTACTAATGATGGCCCTTGTGAGACACCACAGGAAAACAGTTCCTTGCTTTCTTGATGCAATTGGAGATGATCATGAATAACCAGCTCTTTCCCCTTCCCCGTTCTTTGTGATTGGACTTCAAAGGAGAGGAATTTTGCCTCCAACATTTATTTTCGTTTTTTTCAGAAATGATGGAAGCATTTTTGATGGGCTGGTGGAAGAAGATGACAAAGATAAAGCAAAAAGGTAAGTTTTTAAGTTATTTAAAGCTAAAAAACATCCTATACTTGTACGGTTTAACTTTCCTGTGTGATTTCTAGACAACAAAAATTTTACTCTTTGTAAATAAACATATTACTCAACAGCATTTCTTTTACTATTATTTTTCAGATATATTGTATATTTATAATTGTGGTTCAGTTATTTGTGTTTTGTAAAAGGGTGCTTTATGCCAAAGGCTTTGGTTGCACTCTTCCTTGAGGAGGAAGCCATTCTAAAAAATGGTATTTGACATATGGAGTAGGTGTTTTTGTGGCAGTTCTCACAGCAGAAATTCATAAGGGTCTGTTTGCATCAGGAACCTGGCAGTAGTATGCAGCTTGTAAGTCTCATAGTTGTTACAAAACATTTTCTGGTTTGCTTTTCAGAGTGTCTAGAAACAAGTCCGAAAAGAAGCGTCGAGATCAGTTTAATGTACTTATCAAAGAATTGGGTTCCATGCTTCCAGGTAATGCTCGGAAGATGGATAAATCCACTGTGCTGCAGAAGAGCATTGACTTTTTACGGAAGCACAAAGGTAATTATTTGTAACAATAAACATTATTTATAAATTCTGAATTTTTGAAGTGATACTCAATTATTATATAAAATATTAAAAATGTTGCTGCTCCTTTAAGGAATTTGTCACAAAAATGTTAAGTGCTCCTGGAGAAAGATATTCTTAAGATCACCTAGGTAGCAGAGATGTAACTGTGTTTCTGCTAATGCTTTGCAAAAGCCAGAGCTATTTTTTCATCCCGTAGTTGTCAATGAAGTCTGTTTCACAAAGGGAAGCATGTATTTTTGAAGTAACCTCAGAGTTTTTTGTTCTGGATAGACATTGGTGCAAGTTGTTAAGGTTTTGCTTCACAGGAAAACTGCTAATCCATTTCAGTGGAAGAACGTGCAGGAAATACTTATTTGGATATTTAGATAAGCCTGGTTTCAACAGTTGATTTGTCTCTCCAGGTTCGACAGAAAGCAAAATAAATCACTGAAAAGCTAGTTCAAGAGAAGTTAGTGCTCCCTGTCTTCATGTCAGGTGCCTACACAACTGAATGCTTAACCAAAGATGATAAGGCAACAGGGCATTGTGGTTTCCAGTAGTGTTACTGGGTTGGTTGCTTGACGAGACAAAGTGAAATACAGGGGGTATAGAGACCAAGAGTATGGGCATTTTGGCATTTTCTTTTCTTCTTTTAGCTGGAAAAAAAGGCCAGAAAATCTGTAAATACTTTTAGCTAAACTTTTCAGGTTTTAAGATGTACCCATAGATGTATAAGCCACTGAGTGTGTGTGTGTGTTGTTCTTTAAAGATCATGTAAAATGTCAAAATGATCGATATCCTTGAACATCCTTGCTATGCTTTGTTCCTCTGGCTGTTTGCATCAGCTGATGGTGGGATGTACCCAGATATGTTGTACTGAAGTTTGTTACGGGTTGTTATTTCTGTCATGAAAAAATTCTTCCACCAAGTATGCACTTATTTATGGGTGTTAAATATTATATATATAAAAAAAAATCTCTGTTCCTGCTCCTACACTTGTTCTTAATATGGCACCTTGTGGTTCACACTGCCAAAAACAAGACTAAAAATTGAAGAAAATGAATTCTTTTGCTAGTTAACCCATTTCCTTGGGTAATTTCTGAGAATGCATACTAACTAGAAATCAGTAGGGTCAAACGAAATAACTATAATGTTATAAAATAAGTAAAACTATTAAATCAGTGAATAGTTACGTATTTATCAACAGTATGTGTGTCAACTTAAGGTATGAGAAATGTTCTTCCATGCCTTAGCATGTCTCTTCCATTAGTGTTATGTTTCCAGTAACACCAAATGTGTATTGAATATTGTCATTAAAATTGTAAACATAATTTAAATGAAAAAGGAGGGGGTTATAGTTCATATGACAATTTATAGGTTTGGGGGTTTTTATCCAATTAAATATTGATTATGCTGTTAAAATTTTCTGGGATACATTTGTCTCATAACAAAAAGTAGTATGAAGGCTCCTCTTCTGTGAAAGTCAGTTCTTTAGGTTACAAGGCCTTTGTGAAAATCGGTTCTGTTTCAAAGTCACTTTACCTTGTATTGATGACTCCTGACATAAAATGTAGAATGCAGAATGAACATGCATGTCGGCCAGTCATCAGCACCAGACATATTTATTTCTTCAAAGTTCTTTCTGAGGGTTTGTTTGTTTGGTGAGGGGTTTTTTGTTGGTTTACTTTATTTTTTTGGTTTTTTTTTTTAAAGAATAAAGGGGCAAAAAAGCAGCTCTGGAGATGGATGCCTTTTAGGGCATGGGACTTTTGTCCTTCACTTGGTGTGACAATATGCAGCTCTGTGTGAACTGTACATACCATATTAAGGTTTCTAAAGCTCTGGCTGCCAGTGCTTACTAGCATTGCTGTGCACTGTTTTACATTAAAATGTTTTTGGACAGAGTGTTGGCAATGTTCAGAAGAATATTTTATCTCCTGAAGTGCTTGGATATGTTACAATAAAGCTGAATGACCTAGCAATAAATGAATTGTTCAGCATTGAGTAGCTGCTTTATTGCTGAAATCCTACTGTGTTCAGCCACCAGGATTTAAGTGCATTGCTTCTGGTTCTTTCTGGACCATTTCCATGTTATCCAAGCTTGGTACTCTGGCAGCAGCTCCACATGAACTATCTGAGCTGGTTATAGGCCAATGTGGATTCTCTTCCTCACTGGGAAAATACGGGAGGTTAAACACACTGAAATTGTATCACTGAGAGCTTCTCCTTGACTAATACTGCCTGTCATCTTTTTTTTAATTTGTAAACAAGAAATTTTTTAAAATGAGTAAATACTGGAGAATTTAGCTGCCTGTAATTTCAGGTAGTAGACTGATACTCCTACAACCCACAGATAAATAGTACTTGGCCTGACTAGCAATTTATTTTGAGACTTCTCAGTGCTGATGTAGAGTTACTTCAGATACAGAATTTGAAGACTGAAGTTTAATGTGCAAGTTTCGTTATGCTCCTCTTTCTGGTATCTAGATCAGGAATGTGACCTTACTGCCATTTGAGTGCAACCTTCTGCTAGAACTTTTAGGCATTTCTCTGAAGTTACCAAGTGAAACAGGTTTTTTCTGTTACTTCAGCTCTGTTTGCCAGTATTGTACTTGCTCTGATTATGGAAAATGTAAAAGAACACCTGTACTTGTGATAAGATATTTCAAAATAGTTTGTTAAAGGCACAAACTTCAGCTTTTATTTAGCATAAATCCATTTAGATGCAAAATACAGGGGGTCTTTTTGTTTGTTTTTTTTTTTTTTTTTTTTAATTCTGAAGTAGGATGGTTATAAGGGCCAGAAGGAGCCAATGAATCAGACTTTTCCAGTTTAAAGTGAAGATTATCTATGTCCTGTGGAATGAATGCACTAAGTTCCTGGAATTTTGCCTCCACTTCAGTGGCAGAGCTTTTCGTTTCCATGTCCTTTGACTTGCCCCTCAGTGTTCAGTATCTTTGTTCTGAATGAAAAGCTGGATTTGGGGTTATACTTAGGTTTTGCTTTATTCTCCAGCCCACTTTCCTGCTTTGTGATACCATTTTGAAACTGATAGCAAAAGCCTGATGAATTTGTGTGTTTTGTGAGATCTGATAGTTGGCAAGTCTTATTTGTTGATATTCTTTTCACATCTTCTTGCAGCTTTCCACTTACAGCCATGACGTTGTTTGCTGTTCTTTTAGTTAAGTCTAAAGCTCTTTTGCAAAGTTTCGCCCTTCAGTGTGGTAAACAAAATTACAAACTGCTCCAGCCCTTTGCATAATTAACTCAATTCCAGGTTTTCTGGCTCTTTGAGCCGTCTGAACTAAGACTCTAGTTTAAGATCTTTGTACAGACTCGTCCTTTAAAAATCAAAAACCTTAAAGATTTGGTTTGGTTCTTTTGATTTGTCTTAATATTTGACTACTAGTCCAAGGTTGTTAAAACCAGCGCTTCTGTGATGCCCTTGTTATTTATCAAAACTGAAGTGCTATGAGGTCTTACTTCTCGTTGTTTCCATTATCAGTTGATAAGGAAGCAGCACTTTCAGAACCTGGGGTCAAGTTTTGCTTAGCAGATGTTGTTTCTCTCACCTGTGTATGGAAGTTAATATATGTATTTCTAAACTCCTGCAGGAATCTCTGCTCAGAATTCATCTGTGTCAAAATTCATCTATGTGTATGTAACAGACAGGAATTCTAGACTGGAGTCTGTCATACAGCTCTTAAAAATCTTTCTTGAAAACCTACTCTTTTTTGAAAGTAACCAGAAAATAGATGGAAGAAGAGATAAGACAGTGACAATTTTTAGTGCAAGGGTTAGAATGAGAAGGATTGGCCAAGATACTTGAGGATTAGCCATGTTAATGACATAAAACGATTAGGAATTTTGGCTTTCTAAATCTGTGTAAACAACACTCTTAATGAAACATTTTATTATAGTCTCAGAGGAAAGAGTATTTTTTCATTATCAAAATCCATTACTGACTGTCATGAACCTCAGTATTTCCTTGAAGTCTGCCAGGACTGTAGCACAAACTGGTTGAAGGAAAGAGAAGACAAATTTAATTATGATATGGGAGAGGACATTTGTTTTCTTGTTTTCTTTTTAAGGAACAGCCATCTGTATGTAATGAATGAACAACAGAGGAGACTGGAGGATTTTCTGCTATTTCAAAACTGTGTATATGTAGCTTAAGGGAAAAATAATAGCTTTTGGAAGTATGAATCCTTATATTGTGTATATCTTTGATTGTAGAAATTACTGCACAATCAGATGCCAGTGAAATTCGACAGGACTGGAAACCGACATTCCTTAGTAATGAAGAGTTCACACAGTTAATGTTAGAGGTATATTATTTCTGTTTTTCTTGGAGTAGAATAGTTCCTTACCAGGAGTCGTTCCATTATGAAAATTTTTGTTTCATGGCATATCTTTTTATTCTCATATATGAGTTGTCACTGTATGTTTTCATGAAATAACCCATCAAAATTCCTATGTATGCAGTGTTTCAGAAAATCATAGCAGATTTTCTTTGAACTGCATTTTCAATGAAATGAAGATAATAACAGAGCAAGTCTATAAATGAATGTGTTTACTGTCCAAATGGGTATTTTGAATTAGCAATGTAAGGAAGGTACTAGAAAAACAATTTATTTGCATAAATTAAAATCGTAATTATGAAAAAGGTTCAACATATCCGTGTAACTTGTGAACAATAAGTGTTCAATTTCTTTACCTGCTATGCTTCTCAAAACTGGTGTGAGCATTACTTTGCTGAAAATTACATGAACAGTTGCAAAACTACTGGACAGAAACTTTAAATATAAGCTATAATTTCATTGAAAATGAATGTAAATCCTTTATATCTTGTTAGTGAAAGTATTTTTAATAATAAATGAAAAATACCACAAATTAACAAACACTTTTTAATTTTCATTCCATAGTTAAACCTTTCTTTGATGCATAGATATAAAAAGTTAAAAATTCTGATTTTTGGTATTTAAAAAAATTTCAAAAAAATCCTCTAGGAGGTTTTTTTTTTGAAGATGTGAGCTTTAAAATTTCCTATTTAGAAATACAGTTCTGTCATGTTTTTGTTGGTAGCATTCAACTGAAACTTTGGTTTGTATTCAGAGGAAAGAAGTTTGAGTTCAGGAGAAGATACGGCAGTCAGAACTGTCTCAGGTCAATAAAATCTCAATAAAATAGGTTTCAACTCAATAAAATCTCACTACAAGCTGCTTCTTTTGAGATTGGGAATACTGAGGTTTTTAAATATTAAAATTCTTTGATTTTGCTGGCTCTTTTACTTGTTCCTGTTTTTCCCCATCTTCTTGCTTTTGTCTCTATCTCATTTTTATGAGTCTTCTGAGGTCTAAAATGGTGATGGAATTAAAAATAACAGGCAGGCAGGGTGGGAGTTGGGGAAAACAGTGACTGTCTATATATGTACTTGCTTCTGAAACCACAGATGATTTAACAACAGAACAGTATGGGAATTGTAATGCTTTTAGTGTAAAAGTAAGATTATGGATTTTTGGTAGGGAAAGGCATTCCCATTTTTGCAATAAACTAAACTAAAATTAGTCTACATTATTTTCTGTATTGAATATAGCTTAACGTTTTAGTATGCTCTGTTTCTTTTTATTTAACTGCCCGTTATGTTTAATTTCAGGCTCTTGATGGTTTTTTTTTAGCAATTATGACAGATGGAAATATAATATATGTGTCTGAAAGTATAACTCCCTTACTTGAACATTTGCCTGTAAGTAACAAATTGCTTTCAGTAACATATCAGTTTGTCTGTTGTTTGTTGTTGTTCTGATATGAGTACTAATTGGCTTTTTTGGCATTATAGGACAGATGTATGCTTTGTTTTAATGTTTCTGTTTTTTCTTCAGCGTAACTCCTTCCTACTGGCTTGTCTTCTCTATTAAATATTTCCTTTGGAAATGCAGAATGCAGTCAGCACTCTCTTAGGAAGGATTATGAAGTGCCTAGCATCAGTTTCAAAATAACTGAAGTAGCACAGTTGATTGCAGGAGACCCTTTAGAATTCACAGCCTCTACATGAGTCAGAAGAGTATTACTAAAGATCTAAATAACTGAAATCTTTAAACTACTTTTTTACTTCCTTCTTCTCAAAGCACTCTGATAAATACTTTGCCTCTGGTTCTGCTTTTTAAGTTCTTTTTAAGTATATAGTTTTGAGTTTGTCACATTTACTCATCCTTAATCTGGGTGACATTGCTCACTGGTACATGTAACATTCTAGTTTTTAAAGTTACCTTTGAATAATGTTATTCTTAAGTGAGGCAAATTAATTTGTGCGAACAATCGATTAGTGAAATTGAGTCCTTTCCTAGAAGAGAAGGACAAGTTACTGTTAAAGGCTAGTTGTCTTACTGTGGTAAGAGACAAAATAAATTCTCTAAAGGTATGCATGTAACAGTCTGAGAATTTTTTTCAATGTACAAGTAACTGTGATTTTTATTTTTTCTTTTAGTAGAATTTGCCAGGTTCTCAGAGGCACATTTAGTCTTGGATTTTAGGTGTGATTTGTGAATTCTAAACATACATTTTATGATTCCTCTTTTTTGAATACTTAACTAAATGTATTTATGCATATAATCACTTTTCAGTTTTGCTGCATTTGCCTCTGTTATTTGCAGTTTTGCGTACATAGCTGTGGAACTGATTATGGAATGGGGTAACTGGCAACTCATCCTCGCCCAGCAGCTCACTCATCACTCCTCAGTGGGATGGGGGAGGCAATTGGAAGGGTAGAAGTGAGAAAACTTGTGGGTTGAGATAAAGACAGTTTAATAGGTAAAGCAAAAGCCATGCATGCAAGCAAATCAAAGCATGGAATTTATTCACCACTCCCCATGGGGCAGGCAGATCAGAGAGGGATTTTTTTCTAGCAAAATATTAATGTATATTCCAGCAGGTGGCTTTGTTGAGTCACTAATGAACTGTGGAATTGTTTTGCGTTAAAATAGTAGGCTTTGTGACGTGCATCTTGAATTAATGCTTAATAAATCTTTTTCTTTCAGTCTGATCTTGTGGATCAGAGTGTATTTAATTTTATCCCAGAGGGGGAACATTCAGAAATCTATAAAATATTGTCTTCTCATCTGCTGGAAAGTGATTCCTTGACACCGGAATACTTAAAATGTAAGTAGTTACTTCTTGCTAACCCCTGTAGGCAGCTTAGCCCCACACAGCCGCTTGCTCACTCCTGCCAGCTGGATGCACAGAGAATCAGAAGAGTAAAAGTGAGCAAACCTGTGGGTTGTGATAAAGGCAGTTTAACAGGTGAAATCAAAAGCTGTGCACAAGCAAAGCAAAATAAGGAATTAGTTTGCTACTTCTGGTTGGTAGGCAGGTGTTCAGCCACCTCTAGGAGAGTAGGGCTACATCATATATGATGGTTACTTGGGAAGACAAATGCCATGAGCCCAAATGTCTCCCTTTCTTCCCCTCTCCAGCTTTTATTGCCAAGCACAGTGGCACACAGTATGGGATATCCCTTAGTTCAGCTCTCCCATCTGTGTCCCCTCCCAGCTGCTCTGGTGCACTCCCAGCCTCCTCACCAGCAGGGCGGCATGAGATAGAGAAGGCCTTTGCACTGCGTAAGTGCTGCTCAGCAATAACTGACACATCCCTGTGTTAGCCAACATTGTTTTAGTCAAAATCCAAAACACAGCACCATGTGAGCTGCAATGGAGGAAATTAACCCTATCCCTGGTGAAACCAATACAGTAGTTGTGTTAAAAATTGTCTTCTTGGAATCATGTGTGATCAGTTTTCTAGTGTTAATTAAGCAGAAACATATGCTTCCGAGCCCTGAAGTACAGTAGTGTTATTTTGTGGCCCCCTGAGCTCTAGAGTAGAATTTTCAAAGTTGCATTGACTTTTAGTCTATAATTTTCTCATGTATTAGATACGTTCATATTGTTTATAGAGCTTCTGTTTATACAGTTTTAGCAATTGGCAAGAATGAAAACATAGCAGCCTAATGGGGTTTGGAAGTACATGCTTTAGTGAACTTACGTTCAGGGCATTTTTTTTAATACAGCTCTAGTTCTAAGAGTTTTTTATGTCACTAATATTCAGGCCCCTCATGCACAAATTCTAAAGGAGTTCTTTAGGTTAGTTACTGTCATGCTGGTTGAAAGCAGAGCCTGTAGCCAGTTGTAATCACTACACTTACAGTATCTCAATATGTATGCAGCTTAATTATTGCTGCTTGCCATTTTATGTTGCCTGTGTGCTTCATCAAGCATGTAGCCTATTAATTTGTTTATTTTTTTCCAGCAAAAAATCAGCTAGAGTTCTGTTGCCATATGCTGCGAGGAACAATAGATCCAAAAGAGCAACCTACATATGAATATGTGAAATTTATAGGAAATTTCAAGTGTTTGAGTCATGGTAAGTAATTTCAGCAATTTTGGAGGGGAATACTTAGGCTGCTCCACAACCAAACTGGCTTGGGACATTGTGCAAAATAAAGGTGAACTAAAATCAGTCTTTCAAAAGAAGATCTTGAAGCAGAGTTTTATTTCTTCATGTAATATATTCATGTAATGAAAAAGAAGAAAAACTGCCTATCAGGTATTACAGGTCCGTGTATTTGAAAGCAAAATGTAGTAGTTATGCTTAATGCTTTCAATTAAAGAAAACTAGTATTTTATAAATAATTTTTAAAAGAATGTGAGAAAAATTTGAGCAAATGCTTCAAAATAAAGCGTCTGAGTTTAGTTCAGCATAAGCCATATTTAAGCAGATGACTAACTTTAAGATCAGTGGTACTGAGTACCTGCAGTTCTCATTATACCAGCAGCTGGGAAGGAAGCTAAAGGTTTTCCCCCAATATCAGTTCTGTGCTTTCACTTGACAGGAGTTACCACTCAGATGAGTGGATGGGCCAGTACAGTTTTCTGCACTGAGATCCCACTCTCTTCCACTAAAATTATTTTTATTAGCTATTTATTATTTTCTAGCTAATATTGCTCCTCTGTATTGCATCTCTAATCTAAGTTTGGCCAGGCTCTGCTGACTATTAACTCGAGAAGCCTGTTTATTTGTCCAGGTGGGTTCTGCAGCATGATCAGTAGTAGATTCTTAGAAAGGTCACCCAAAAATATTATGAAAACCAGTATTTTGTAAATAAATCTGTGGAGTTTTTTATCTGATACCAGTATTTTTCTCATAGAATGGGAAGAGGTTGAGTCTTAGTGCCAAATGCAGTTATGTAATATTACAGAAAATATAAGAAACAGTCCTGAAAAGGCCAAATATAGTGCTAGTCTGGGAATGAGGAGTTGGGAAACTGCTGACCTATTCGGTTGCAATTCAATATTTGGAAATACTCTGGAACAAATAGTTAAACTATATATGAGTTTCAGGAAGCTAGTAAGGAATTGAATGGCAACCGTTGTGGATTTTTCAGGTAGAAATAGCATCAAATCAGTTCAGCTTCCTCTTCCAAAGAGTAACACACTGTGTGGATAAGAGGATAAAGCACAAATAAATGATGGACTTTTAAAATGTTTTTGTTACCATATTCTGTTTTCACAAATGTGTAAGGGAAGCACATGTAAATTGAAATTGCTGGAGAGTAGCTCCAGAAACTGATTGAAAAGGTTACCAGTGTTCACCATGAAGATGCAGTTTTAATGGACAACTTCTGGATTTGATCAGTATTTTCATTAATGTTATGAATAATGGAACATAGTGTGCAGTCATTAAATGATCCACTAAACACAAGAGAAGAATAAATCTCCAAATTTAGAGAAGAAATTATTTTGGGCTAAAAATCCAGAAAAAAATGACTAAGAAAAATTAAGAGTATCAAACTGTGTTAACAGGGATGGTTACAGCCAGCTACATAGCAGTCCTTTAGGAACAGGAGTTACTGTGGAATGTGAACTGAACCACAACCAAATCACCATGACCAGCCACCAAGCTGTGAAAATGCAGCAGCCTTTCTAAAATAACAGCAGCCAGTCTAAACCACTGTGAAATAATCACAGTGCACTTCTTAGCACTTACATGTTCTCATTCAGTTTTTGACACTTACTTGTCAGAAGAAGCTGGAGAGAGTTAAGAGTAGAGCAACAAATGCAAGAAGTACTTTCAAAATCTAACTTAAAAGGCAAGATAGACTCTGAAGAACAAAGGATAAGGGCTAAAATAAAGAGGAAAGAAACTTCCTATTTTCTTTCTGATCGAAAGAGCAAGGAGCTGTAAGCTGAAATTGCATGAAGAAACTTCAGTAAGAGTTCTGATCTAGAGCTGAATTAAAACCAGTCAGGCTTTGAAAAGCCTCACAGTGTTTTGAAGTCACCATCTCTAGAGCTTAGTAAACATAAACTAAATTGATAACTGCTGGAAATGAAAGATATGGCTTATCTGTCTTGAGGTGTAGTCCATTCTTTGCTTCCTTCTGATTCCATCTCTGTGATTCAACAAGTGGAATTTGTTCTCAGCTCAGTATCCTGATTCTTTCACATCCATAATTGTGCCTTTGATTGTTGTGTTACTCTGTATGTCTTTAGCATGTGCTGCTTAAATGTCATGGACGTCTAGAAAATAAATACATACCTCAGAGTTCAAAAGAAAAAGTTAGCAAAACATGAAACAAATGATACATTTTAAAGATATTTTTGAAGAAAGTGTAATCCAGTAATTTTTACCAGTTAGCAAGGATTGGAACTGTTATTAGTTTCTTGAAAATGCTTTGTCATTAGTAGTAATACTAACTGTAATTTTAGTTCTTTGAGAGAGTTTTTTGATGGCTGTGTTCCCATTACTACTCTGTAAGTGCCTCTACTGCACTATTACTATTCCTGGGCATGTAAGTGTAGATATGGAGCATTTTTCTTGATGCCTGTTAAGTTACAAGCAAACTGCATTAGATAAATATTGGGCCACTTGTCTTGTGATATTACTGTCATTTTCCTCCATACTTATATTGGCATCTGTGTTGTCATCTTCTCCTTGGTCTGCCCTCAGTTCCCAATTCAGCGCACAATGGTTTTGAAGGAACTATTCAGAGATCACACCGGCCTTCATATGAAGAGAAAGTTTGCTTTGTAGCCACAGTTAGATTAGCCACACCTCAATTTATCAAGGTATGTACAAATGAAATCACTTTTATATCATTCTTAAATGGACTCTGAATGGGAAAACTTCTGAGAGAATGCACACAACATTTGAAATATTAATGAAAACCATAAGGAATTTTATGATAGGAAACTGAAAGTGTCTGTTTCTTACTTCAAATAGGCTAATTTTTATGCAAAGTATCAAACAAAGGTATGGTGAACACTAATTCTAAATATTAATATAAAAGAGAAGTATGCAAGAAATAGATTTCAAAGAAGTCCATAGGAATATAATTTAACAAGATAAAATGGAAGATTACATTGGGACTTCACTTTCACTGGAGAAATGATTGATTTTATTTGAAACTTGGAGGTGAATTTTATGTTGCTGGTGATCTTTCTGCGGTTTGATACAGAAGTAAATCTTGGAGAGCTTAATGAAAGCTTACATTACTTGTCAGTAATGAAGAGTTGGGTTTGAGGTAATAGAAACCTTTTGTTTCAATGCAGTTGTTCAGTAACTCAGTGGTTTAAACTTCACATTTTGTGTAACAGCTAATGTATAATGTGAGGTGTCTTTCGAAGTTTAGAATTGGATGCATGTGATACTTGTAGTTCACCAAGTATAGTCCTGTTTCTGTCCAAAACCAGTCAAAATAAATACTCAGGATGCAGTACAATCTAGTCTGTGATTTTGATCCAAATTACATGTTTCATACAAATACATGAATCAAGGTTCAGGATAGTCTACTATCTAACATCTGGTTTTGCAATTGAGTTGTAAAGTAATGCCATGACATGTATGTGGCCCATTGTTAAGCTGTGTCTATAATACAAGAACTCTGAACATTTAAACATTCTACCTCTTAAGTTTAAAGCACTGATGTTTTAAGCTGAAGATTGTTGTTGGTCGCTTCTGAAGACATGGGGTATATTCTTTGCACTTCAAAAGCATGGTAGGGAGCCTGTGGAGAAAACATATAAACTTCTTCAGTTCTGTCAGGCTGCACAGGAATTCTGTCTCTCGAGGCTCCATGTGAGAGAAAGCATCTTTATTTTTTCTGAAGCTATGGAAATCTTTCATGTGACACTTTTCTTCCCATGCAGGTCTAAAAAATGTTCTTCTTATTATACCTACAGTTAGTAGAGATGTTAAATGTAGGATTTTTGCTTCATGAAATAATTGTGGGAAAAAGACCAACCTGACATTTGCAAATGCTTTTGTCTTACAAAGTCTGACAGTTTATAATAAAACTTTTATGTTTCCTACTTCTGGAGGTTAAAGAACATCCATTTATGATCTTTGGGTGTCTCAGTCTCCTGCAGGCTAAAGCCTTACAGATTATGCTCTGGCCAAAGTTTAATTCTTGTACCTGAACCTCCAAGCCCTTAGTGCCTAAGGAAGCTTCCATGTTATAGAAGTTTTAAGATCCTTCCAAGACTTTCGACTTGTGCTGTTCATTTGGGAAATCTTCTGAAGAAGACTAGCATTAAAGTGAAGACTTAGTCTGGAAATACCTGTTTATACTCGTGGTACCTTCTGTTATTATTGAGGCTAGCAGTGACTAGACTTTAGCAAATGAGTGTATGTCAGGAATTTTACCATCCCAGTAACTTCACTAACAAATGCGAGATGCAGCCAGTAATGGGATGTGTGGTTTAGTGCTTGCCTTACTTAAGGTAGAACCTTCCTGCTTATCTGTCACTTGTTCTCTTTCTTTCAGTTGGTATATGGTTCTGGATTTTTTTTTTCCTGAAATATAATTTCTCAGGATATACAATACTTTGTGTACCTTTAAAGTTCACATTTTTATTTTATGCATATGACCCTACCGGTTTTGTAACAAAACATGTCACCAATTTTGCTTCCTAGTGAAGGCATTTGGTTCTACGCATTCTTTAAAACATTTGTCTTGCATTTTGGCTAGTTGATGATTGAATCCTATCAAGAAGGCAGAATTAATCCAGCCAAAAGAATTCTACCAGAATACTTTTTGTTACAAATGAAAGTCCTTTCTTTTCTAGGTGCCTTGTTGACAACTTCAACAAGACGCCTTGTTGAACAAGCTGGCTTCTGCCCAGGGGTATTTTACAGTGGAATAACTGCAAATCATTAATATAAATGCATCGAGTAATTGGATACTAACCTGCTGCCATTTCTTCTCTAACAATGATGTTTTTACTGTGGTTTTATTGCCTGCACTTCAGTGATTTTTACTTTTGTTTTGACTTGTACCAAAATAATTAGTTCAAAAGAAACACCAAATCAAAAGTATATCTCAAGGATGTACATTTCCTCTGTCATTTCTCTTAATTTACTATGAGTGATGCTTTATTAAATGTTGTAATTTTAGGAAGGTAGATGAGCTTTGGGTTTTAGGGGATAGTTTCAAGTTTGAAGCTTAAGTCTTGCTAACTGGAATTCACATCAAAAGTCATAAATTTGTGCCCAGAGTTGTTTAGTTCATTGCCTCCATCTAATTCATCCATCACTCCGTCATTTTCTAAGTGATTGTCTTTAGGTTTCACAGTGATGAAAGTGAGGAAAAACGTTGCCTAGGTGTGGTCACTTTTTCCTTTCATAGAAATAAAACTTAGATCTATTTCAAAAACTGCAAAGTATCCAATTAAACTCTTTGCATTATAACCTGAAAGAATGAAAAGAAAGGTGGTCTCTCTGTTAGTCTTCTATGGTATTTTTTTGCAGGACTACTTTAGTTATAGATGTTTGCAGGGCAGCAGTGTGCTTGTCTGTCCACACTTGTGAGTATTCTGCCAGTGTAGCAGCAGCTTTCACATTGCAGTCTTTAGGAAACTCTTGTACCTGATAATCAATAGATTCTAGTGTGCTCCTGGCACTGGGAACACCATTGCAAGCTCCTACAAATGACAAATGTGTGCAGGTGTCCAAAAAAGAAAGGTTTACTTATCTCTAATTTTAATGTAATTCTTTGAGGGGTATATTTGTATGCATGTATTCCATCATCCATCTTCCTTCTTGTAAGGCAGTACTAGAGGAATTTGCAAAAGAATCAACTGGCTTGGGGTGTGTGAAGTTGTTACTGTCTCTGCATGAGGCACAGTACTCGATGGGGCATCTTTACCTCTCTCCAAGGGACAGTAGAAGTTGGCTGACATGCTCTGTGAATATGTTTGAGTGGAATACATTTAGAACAAGGTGCAGAATAGCTTGAGGTTTTGTTGTAATGGAAATACAATCATTCTCTTGCTTTTCATGAGTTCTAAACGTGAGAATAGTGTGTTATTTGTAGTACATGTCTCTGCACTCAAAGAGATTTAAAGTACTTTGTGTTCACTAAATCGAAGAATCATATTCCTAAACTCCAAGTGTTGTGACCATCTTACTAATGTTGGTTTTTACCCATTATAAACATAGACTATAATCAGACTGACTGGTGGGAATGTTTCATCTCTTCTTTTGCGTGTTACAATTTAAAAGCATTAACTGCAGGAACTATTGATTTCTGGTTGTACTACTGTGTTGGTAGATACTGAGTTTGAGTTTAATCTCATGACGTGGTTCATCCATTTAAATCAACTGAGGGTCAGCTTGGCACATTTGAGATTAGATTCTGCCTCAGTACTATGCGTCTAAACAAGCAAAACCAAGGAATCTGTCTAAAAATAACATTATAAGTATTGTGAAGTTATCTACTAACTTTAGGTAAGTCTGAATTTTGAAAGAGGTTATGCACTAGAGTAGAGCAGTTTTAAGAGGTTTTTTGTTTTTTCCCTTTTTAGGAAATGTGCACTGTTGAAGAACCCAATGAAGAGTTCACATCTAGACACAGCTTAGAATGGAAGTTCCTATTCTTAGATCACAGGTGCAGTTCCTTCTGTGTAGTAGCAATAGCAGCTGAATCACAGTGGTGGCTGTAGTATTTGAAGTTCACTAAACTGCATCAACAACTCATAGCTTGTGTTGGGTTTAGTTTTTAATTTTTTTCAGAGTACATACTGTAAACAAGAAAGCGTATATAATTAATTCTGTTTTGTTTGGGATTCTTTTGTGCGTGTGAAAATAAAATGACGTTAATTTTTTTATTAATTAGGGCACCTCCGATAATAGGTTATCTTCCATTTGAAGTTTTGGGGACATCAGGCTATGATTATTACCATGTGGATGATCTAGATAATCTGGCAAAATGTCACGAGCATTGTGAGTACAGCTAAGTCACTAAAAACGAGCAAGTTTGTTAAACCGTAGAAACTGTTCTGGTGAAATTTTGTGATACTTTGAGTGAAGGGTCTTTACTCCCATTTGTTTGACATTATTATACTGCTGTTCCTTATCTTTTTTTCTTTTGATTCAGAACTGCAAAACAGATTTAACTTTATCTTCTAATTCTGAGCTTTCATTGTGGTAAATTGGAGTGCCCAGCTCTGTGATTAATAGTTTTCCAGTTCTTCCAGTAGCATCTAAAAGGCTTTATAATGTTTAATAAGTGCAAAAATTGTTTATGCTTGTAATAGAATAAGCTTTTTGTTCTGCTATGTTTTTTCATAAAGATGTATTTAAATTCTTTGCATGTAAGTTCTTCACAATATGTAAAAAGCCACACAAAAATGGAAGTTTGAATTCTACAGATCAGAAATGCAGTTTGCTTTTTTTTTTTGGGTGGAAAATTTTCAAACCTGTTGTTGGTCATTGTCATACTACTGGATTTAGACATGGGTTTGGGCCATATGAACCTGGGAGACAGTGTTCTTTTATGTAATTGGAGTCTTTACAGCTTGGCAAGACAGTAAACTTTATTCTTCATCTTTATAGTAATGCAATATGGAAAAGGGAAGTCATGTTACTACAGATTCCTTACAAAGGGACAGCAATGGATTTGGCTGCAAACACATTACTATATCACGTATCACCAGTGGAATTCCAGGCCAGAGTTTATTGTCTGTACACACACCGTGGTAAGGTAGGTTACTTTTTAAAGTAATCCTAGTGGCATTAGAGCTGTCTTGGTAGTATTTTTGGAGGTAGAGATATTACAGCAGTATAAAGAATCACTGGGAAAATTCCTGGGGTGCTTCATAAACAGGGTGGCTTTGAGGAGTTTGGTCTTTGAAGTATATTTTTTAAATCATCCTGAAGTATAGTAGTCATACTTGGTTTGTTCTTCTAGTTATGCAGAAGTTAGAGCAGAAAGACGACGAGAACTTGGTATTGAGGAATCTCTTCCAGAGATAACAGCAGATAAAGTGAGTGTTTTATATAATTTTATTTTACGTCTTACATACTAAAAATAATGTGCAAGCAAACATAGAGCAGCAAAAAGTGTATTGTCCTATTTGTCCCCAAATAAAGTAATTATTTGATCTCTAAATAATGTGACTATTTAAAATTATCAAAGAAGTCTAGAAGGAGTGTTTAACTGTACTCTGCCTCTAACACCCTTCTCTTTTCAGGAATGAATGTGCATGTAGTTATAATATAACATAGTAGCATCCGTAAGTTTTTATTAAGATCTGATTTCTGCAGCATTAGATTCCTAAATAAATATTCTCCCTTACTGCAAGTACCTATAATCTGAAAAACCAAGGTCAACACACAAAGATGACTTAAAGGAATTCACAGTAGAAAAGTAGGAGCTCTTTAACTGTGTGACTCTGTCCTACTTTGTAGAAATACACAAAATGCATTAATGTCCTTGGAAGCTCGGTGAATCTTATAAGTTTGTGGAGATGATCTGTTGTGTTTTAGTCTGACAGTTCAGAAATGTTTTCCCTTGGCAGTTTCACAAGTTTCATCTGTTGGTGCTCCTTCTAGTGGAACAAACGCATCCTTTCTCAGAAGAAGAAGCAGTTCACTCATTACACTATTCAGAATGAATTGAGTGGCTAGAGAAGGAGGTCAGCTCAGTAGTCAGTTTGTGGCCTAAGTCTGCATGCATTTTGGTTTCTAGGCTTATATGGGTTTGGTTTCCAAGGATTAAAACCTCAAATGGAAACAGAGCTTACAGCCATCAAACAGGCCACTATTTCTGCATAATCACCTATGTAAGGGGGTTGATTAGAAACAGCTAGGTCTGAGATATTTACGGACAGAACAGAAATATACATTGTGTGCTGAATTAGATAAATAATTGTTGTTCATGTGTGTCTCTTCAGAGTCAGGATTCTGGGTCTGACAATCACATAAACACAGTGAGTCTCAAAGAAGCACTGGAAAGGTTTGATACCAGCCCCACACCTTCTGCTTCCTCCAGGAGTTCTAGAAAGTCTTCACATACTGCAGTATCGGATCATTCATGTAAGCACCAACTGCTGAAAATAGAATTGCCTTCCTAGTGAAAGTTTTCTCTACTTAATTTAATTAAATGCATAACTGGCAGTTAATAATCGTGTTATGAAAAGTGTACAAGTGAAAATAACTGTTTTGATGGTTCAGGTGTCTGCAGACTACTCTGAAAAAGACTTTTATGTCTAAGAGTACAATATCAGATACTAGAACATGCTATTTCAATCCATCAGATTGCACTATTGGTGGATAGTCAGGGGAAAAAAAGAGTCCAAGCCTTGAGAGTTTTTATATTCATTAAAAGCTTTCTGTGATTTGATTATTGCATTACAGAATTGAGATTACTGTTAACATGTTTCTTTCTGTTCTAACTCACAACATTGTCAGCAACACCAACTAAAATGACAGTGGACACTAGCACTCCTCCAAGGCAAGGCTTATCTGGTCATGAAAAGACTGCACAAAGAAGATCATCTCTGAGCAGTCAGGTAACTTCAGAGAAAAATGTTGTATTTAAACAGTGTAGTTCATCTTTAAAAGCTATTATTAAATCCATATAAGCTTTGTTTTATTTCTTCTAGAAACACAATTTAAACTTAAATTTAAATTTAAGAGTTTTGCTTGGAAAATGACTCCTAAAATTGCATCGTCAATATGCAACTTTGGTATACTAGTTTTTAAAGGAATACATTAATTAAGCATATAGGTATTTAGGTTTTGTCATTAGGGTTTGCAAGAATGTAAATGAATCTCTGCTTCCACTCACACAGAACTTCTTTCTGTGATTCTGGATTTTTAATACACACACACACACACACACACACGTATATGTAAAATTGCCAGTGTAATGCTGTGTGTGTCCCTATAGAGAATTCATACAAATTTATGACTGAGAATATCAGTAAATACTTCCATATCCTTTCTAAATTCTTGGTAGTATGAGAAATTGTCATACTTCATTAACTTGGTGCTCATTTTCCTGCTGAATTAATGCATTCACTTCAAAAACAGAATGTTTATTAAAATATGTATTTCTAAAAAATGTTATCATAAGAATAAATCAAAGGTGTCAACTTCCAAACTGGTTGGAAAGGTCTTTCCCTCAATTCCATTTAAACTTCTAAAACATTTGTAGTTGTAATTTCTGTTTCATAACTACTGCTTATATATATTTTTAGCAGTGGAAAAATCATGTATATATTATGTAGATAATCAGTTGCTCATGTTTTCTTAATTCTCTAATAATTAAGGTTAGATATTTCAGAAAACAATTTACTGGTTTGTTTCATGTGTTCATATGATGCTGTTTTAGATTTGACACTTTAAAGACATACTTCATGTCAAGTATGAAGTTCATTTCCTTATGATTATGGAACAATTTTTTTATCCTAGTCTTTAAGCTCACAGTCTCTTGGACAACCAGTAACACAGCCAGCAATATCTCAGCCTGCAACTTTACAGCTCCAGTCTGGAATGACTCAGGTATGGATTAACTTGGTTTATTATTTTTTAAACAGTCTTGTTCTTCTAGAGAACAACATTTTCCTGGAGTAATGGGCTGCCTGTGGCTTGGGTGTGTGCACTGTTCATTGAGTGAAAAACAGTTTGGATGGCCAGGCCCAGAGAGTGGTGGTGAAAGGCGTTACATCCCGCTGGCAGATGTTCACCAGTGGAGTTCCACAGGGCTCAGTACTGGGGCCAGTCCTATTTAACGTCTTTATTGATGATCTGGACAAAGAGATTGAGGTCACCATCCGTGAGTTTGCAGATGACACCAAGTTGGGTGAGAGTGTTGATCTGCTGGAGGGCAGGAAGGCTCTGCAGAGAGATCTGGACAGGCTGGATTGATGGGCTGAGGCCAATTGTATGAGGTTCAGTGAGGCCATGTCAGGTCCTGCACTTAAGTCACCACAATCCCCTGCAGGGCCACAGGCTGGGGCAGAGTGGCTGGAAAACTGCCCAGCAGAAAAGGACTGGGGGTGGGGGTGACAGCGGCTGAACATGAGGCAGCTGNAGCCATTTTGTGCTCAGGTGGCCAAAAAGGCTAATGGCATCCTGGCCTCTAACAGCAATAGTGTGGCCAGCAGGACCAGGGCAGGGATTGTCTCCCTGTAATCAGCATTGGTGAGGCCACACCTCGAGTGCTGTGTCCAGTTCTGGGCCACTCACTACAAAAGGACATTGAGGAGCTACAGTGAGTCCACAGAAGGGCACCAGAGCTAGTGAAGGGGCTGGAACATGAATCAGACAAGGAGTGGCTGAGGGAGTTGGGGTTGTTTAGCCTGGAGAAAAAGCTGAGGGGAGACCTCATTACTCCTCTCTATGACTACCTGAAAGGAAGTTGTAGCGAGGCGAGTGTTGAACTTTTCTCCCAGGTAACGGGACAGGATAACAGGAGATTGTCTTGGTTGCTCCGGAGAAGGCTTAGATTGTATATTAGGAAAAATTTCTTTACAGAAAGGGTTGCCAGTCATTGGAACAGGCTGCCCAGGGACTTGGTGCAGTCACCATCCCTGTGGGTATTTAAAAGCCACATAGATGTGGCACTTAGGGACACAGTTTGGTGTTGGACTTGGCAGTGCTGGGTTAGTGGTTCGCCTTGTTGATCTCAAAGATCTTTTCCACCTTAAACAATTCTCTGCTTCTATATTCTGAATATAACATTAATTTTT
>VZRM01006579.1:1471787-1497502 GCA_013397955.1 Grantiella picta
AGTGCTGTGTCCAGTTCTGGGCCACTCACTACAAAAGGACATTGAGGAGCTACAGTGAGTCCACAGAAGGGCACCAGAGCTAGTGAAGGGGCTGGAACATGAATCAGACAAGGAGTGGCTGAGGGAGTTGGGGTTGTTTAGCCTGGAGAAAAAGCTGAGGGGAGACCTCATTACTCCTCTCTATGACTACCTGAAAGGAAGTTGTAGCGAGGCGAGTGTTGAACTTTTCTCCCAGGTAACGGGACAGGATAACAGGAGATTGTCTTGGTTGCTCCGGAGAAGGCTTAGATTGTATATTAGGAAAAATTTCTTTACAGAAAGGGTTGCCAGTCATTGGAACAGGCTGCCCAGGGACTTGGTGGAGTCACCATCCCTGTGGGTATTTAAAAGCCACATAGATGTGGCACTTAGGGACACAGTTTGGTGTTGGACTTGGCAGTGCTGGGTTAGTGGTTCGCCTTGTTGATCTCAAAGATCTTTTCCACCTTAAACAATTCTCTGCTTCTATATTCTGAATATAACATTAATTTTTCTTTCAGAAATTGAGTTCTTTTAGAGTTACTGAGCCAGAAAAAATTTATTCTCTTGAAATGAGACAATTCTCTAATTTGACATTTTTCCTTTATGTTTTTCTTGCTGTTATTTGTGTGGATATAGTTTTCAGCATTAGCAGCATAGATTTATACACAGTTACAACTAAAATATTTTAGGGCATGAATTTAAAAATCCATCAGCTCTGCTGGTAACTTTCAGGCATATGTTTATAACACAAGGCTACTTGGTCTGGAAGTGCTTCTGTGTAGTAAGAACAGGATACAAGTATCAAAAGGTTATACTGACCTGTGGCCTGTAGCAGATGCCTAAGGAAGAATAGAAGTGGCAGATAGTTTCTCTATGGGCTCAGCCTTCAGCATTTTGTGGCTGAGGGTATTTCAAGTTATTTGTGTGTTTTAGCTCTGGGTGAATTCTTTTTCTAAACTGGCACAATTCTAAATTTTAACATGAGAGAGTTTTAACATCCACAGTGCCATGTCAGTTACTAAGACTATGCACACACAAATATATATATGTGTGTGATTTGGGCACCAATCAATTTCTTGTGCTGTGGATTTTTTTCATTCACCAATTCTGATGCATCAATGAAATGCGAATTCTGTGACATGTTCATAATAATGAATTGGTCTTCAGATTGTGGTTTATTAGTAGTTTAAAGAGCAGTGCTTCATTTCTTTGCTGCTGTGGAAGACTGTGTTTACCTCTTGTAAATGTCATTTTTGCTCAGCTTTTAATATGTTGATTGCACTACAGCCTGTGTTTCAGTTTTCAGCTCAATTAGGAGCTATGCAACATCTAAAGGACCAGCTAGAGCAAAGAACACGCATGATAGAGGCAAATATTCATCGGCAGCAGGAAGAGTTGCGTAAGATTCAAGAGCAGCTTCAAATTGTTCATGGTCAAGGACTCCAGGTGAGTTAGTGTATCACTTACAGGTTTCATCTGTAGAGAATTTAGGCATCTGAAATGAGTCTTGGGCACCTAATTCCACAATGATCCTCCATATTCCCTGTCAGCTGCTATCTGGGCCTAATATGTCTAAAATCAATAGTATCTGAAGTTGCTATTCCAGAGGTACCTGATCTTTTGCTTCTGAATGTATCTGGAAATGCCCCAGTGTTGAGCAGGTCAAGTCTAGCTTATGACTTAACCTAAATATATGTAAAAGCATGGAGTGGTTGTTAATTCTTGAAAAGTTTCACATTGATTAGAATATTAATCCAAAATCTGCAAGATGAGCATCTGTTTTCTCTCTTAGCTCTGAGCATGTCAAATCCATACTTTTTTTTTCTTAAACTATCCTTATTATCAGACTGAATGGCTCTACTTTGCATGGTAAACTTGAAGGAGTTACTGAGCCAGAAAGACAAGAAGTCTAGAGGATACATTACTCAGTCTAGCAGCTGACTGCCTGATTTCTAATTTTTTTTAAACTAGTTTTTTTTTTTAATTTTTGTCATTCTCTTTTCAGCAGCTGTATTTGGAAGAAAAGAATTACCCTATTGGGTTTTTCTAGTTAAAAGACCCAAACAAAAAAAACCTGATAATCTCAAACTAAGATACATTTTAAGGAAACAATTAAATATTTTCAGTGTGGATTGTGACAAAAGAGTAGAAAAAATACTTCCTGGAAGTATTGAGTATGTTGCTTAAATTCTGTTGGAAGAGTAGGAGTTTCTGGCATGTGCCATTTTCAACATTGTGTGATTTCAACATTGTGTAAGCATGCCAGCAGTAGTCTGCCTTATCCATGTCTCAAAAGGAGAGATTCACAGCCCTCTTCCTGTGCAATGTGGAGAGACCGTATTCAGGAATATGGAAACTAAAGAAAATACTTCAGTGCTGCACATTCTGTCTTGTTGTAGGCTTGGGTCTAACTTTTTGTAAAGAACAAAATATTTTCATGCTGAATTCTGTTTATTACAACAATGTTGGAAAGTTCAGCATATATAATCACTATGATTTCCGTATTGTCAAGGAAGATTGCGTTCTCAGTACTATGCCTGGATCTACTGATCCACAGATTTTCTTCATTTGATTTATTGTCACTCCTAAATGTCCTACAAATAGATCTGTGATCTCAAATAGGTTTTGTCTTTAAATAGTTGTAGACTACATTACTAGTTAGTCTCTAAATGGTACTTTTTCTTTAATAACAAATATTGAATGGTAATGTTGCAAATTCTATAGATCAGGATTCTGATTCTTATCAGCTAGAGTAGAGTCTCTGAATACTGACCTTAAAACCTGTGGAATTTTTTAAGATGTTCTTGCAGCAGTCAGCCTCTGGACTCAACTTTGGTTCTGTCCAGCTTCCTTCTGGAAATTCTTCAACTGTTCAGCAGCTTACGCCAATAAACATGCAAGGTCAAGTTGTTCAGACTAATCAGACTCAAAGTGGGATGAACACGGGCCATATAAGTACTCCACACATGATACAGCAGCAGCCTTTGCCGAGTACTGCAACACAGGTAAAATTCTGTTACTGATTTTGCTGGATAGAATATGTGCTCAAAACCACAGCTGAAACACAACAGCTTCTCTGACATTCCCCTGTAATGAATGAGTGTTTAAGATCGCTTAAAAAATGATTGGCAAGGGTATCAGCAAAAGCCAGATTTAATATTAAGCGACAGCATGACAAAGCTGGTTGGCAAGATTCACTCTGCTACTTACAGGACAGTTAAAGCACAATAAGGAAAAAAACAAGCAGCAATAAAACCGAACAAAATCCAGGCAATCAAAACAGAAATGAACCGAGAACCATCTAGGGGAGTGTGTGTGTGTGTGTGTGTGTATGTGTGTGTGTGTTTAGGTGCAAGTGACAAAAGGACAGAACTTAACAGTACTTTAAGGAGCACAGCCTAAAAGCTTAACAGCGCTCAAACTTAACAGTACTTTAACTTATACCTTAAACCTAATAATTTAACAAAGAACAATACTTAACTTACACCTAACTTAACTTACACCTTAGACTTATTTATAACTTAACCTTGACGATTTAACAGAGGAATAACACTCAACAGCATTTAACCTAATTTAAAATTTCAAAGTTATACTGAGCAACTTAGCAAAAGAACAACATTTAGCAAGACTTAGGTTATAATCTATGTTGAGCTTAACAACTTAGGAAAAGAATAACACTTAGCAATATTTAAGTAAACTTAAGTCATCAATCACAAGCTTACTTACAGGCATAACTTACTTCAGTACCCAAGGTTCTTAAACATCTAAGAAAGCAGCATGTCTGTCAGATTTGCTATAGCATATGCGCACGCGCATGCACACATACTTAAAGAGTCAGTGCAAGCAAGGTACTCTGAAAAATTCCCCTCAGAGGTCAGTGAAATATTCACTTCAGATGCTTTTGCATCTCCCAGCGGGCAGTGACGGTATCAGCCCAGGACTTGTTGTTGCTCAGCAATCCTCCAAGTATAGCAAACGTGAGGGTTTGCTGGCTCTGAGAGGCCCTGCTCAGAGGGAGATTGCTGGACACAGCCCTCTGCAGCCCAGGAGAGCTCAAAGGCTCTCACTTTGACCGCTCTTTATAGGGTCTCAAGATAGTGGGCTTTAGTCATAACAGTGTTTCACCCCGGCCACAGTTTTGGTCAGCACTTTCTCTGAAAGTGTGAGAACAGGAATGTTATACCGTTCAGGCAAGAAAAATATTTTCTAAGGTTGTTCATAAGGAAAACAGTGCATGTTGGACAGCACAGCTTCCTGGGAGCAGACGGTGTTTCTGATAAGCTTGGGAAGAGCTGAACCCAGGTGCTGTTTCTCAAGGCTGAGGCCTAATGAGTGTTTTTCAGATCACAGTGTGGCCTGCAAAGGAAGAAGGGGGGAATGCATCACCACATCCCCTCCCAAATCTCTTTTGAACAATATCCGTTGAGTCATTGATTTCTTTATGTTTGAAGCTTTACAATTGAAAGGCAGTTACGTTCTTGATAATGCAATTTCAGATCTTGTTTTCATTTTAAGACATAGGCATGTAAATAATTAATAACAAGTAGCTTTTTTGAAGGTCTGGTTTCAAGAAAAGTTTTAGCTTGCCTTTTTTTGAATGTCTATGATTTTTTTTGCAACAGAATATAAAACATTTTCCATCAGATGCAAGAGGTGTATGACATGTATACTGTGATGGCCTTTTTCTTCTAGGAGTTTATTTAGTTTCTTTCAATTGTATACTTTTGAAATTGCAGTATCTTGTGAATTCTATAGCTTTACTTCCTATGAAATGTGATTGTTTGCTTTTTTAAACATTATCCATCTCATATACTGGGAAACACGCTGAGCAGCTCTTCACTTTTCATCCTCTGACTCATACATGATTTTCAAGTTTTCTGTCTGATGTATCCCCATAGAAGCTGGTTCTTCAAGCTGAACACTTCTAATGGGTTTGACCATTAAGTGTATGGAGACTCCTTATACATCTCATCTCTGTGGTCACCCTACTCTGTATCCTTTTCCACATACCATACTTTCTTTTTGAGATTTGTGAAGACACAGACTAGTCGTGGGTGGTACCATCTCAGCAGTAAGCTAGTTCCAAACTTTAAAGTAAGAAATTCTTGACATTATGTGCACATTTTAGTCTAAGTTGGGCACAGAGATGCTACAGGAGTAAAGAGGTCATCTTGAATAAACAGTATGCAAGTAGCTGAAAAATTCAGAAAAAAAAATAACAGGAGAAGATGTTAATGTAAGAGACTCAGATGTCCAAGGTCCAGTCCCACCTCCAAATCCCCAGTCAGTAGAAATATCTGTGTACTTTAAATTAAGCATTCATTTGAGTAGAAATAAAACTCTGGAAGTTGTGTGGGCAGTGACAGTGAGGAGAACTGGCTATTTTTAACTTCATATCTCTAAATTTCTTTTCAGCATAATCAACAAAATGTACTTAGTGGACACAATCAACAGTCTTCTCTTGCCAGTCAGTCACAGAACACAGTCTCGGCACCTTTGTACAACACTATGGTGATTTCTCAGCCAACAGCAGGAAATGTGGTGCAAGTTCCATCTAGCTTACCACAGAACAACAACCAGAACACTGCTGCAGTAACCACTTTTACACAGGACAGACAAATCAGGTAAATTCTTCAAGATGACTTTCTGTAATGTTATGTTTATGCAGCTGCACCATATGAAAAAGGAACTAAAGTAACATTAAAAAGATCATGTGATTCATGTTTCAACTATATGGATACAACCCTTGGAATGAAACTTTGCCCAAAATAACATGTTTGCAGGCTTATCACAATCCTTGTTGTTATAGCAAAGTATGACTGAGAAATCTGCCTTTCTCAAGTATATGTGATGCTTCATATATTTTTTTCCTGAAGGGACTCCAAATGTCTTTTTCTGTTAACAGATTTTCTCAAGGTCAGCAGCTTGTAACAAAACTTGTCACAGCCCCAGTAGCATGTGGAGCGGTAATGGTACCAAGTACTATGTTTATGGGACAGGTGGTGACAGCTTATCCCACTTTTGCTGCCCAACAGCAGCAGACACAGACTTTGTCAATAACACAACAGCAGCAGCAGCAGCAGCAGCAGCAAAGTCAGCAGGACCATCAGCAGCAGCTCACCACAGTGCAACAACCAGCTCAGTCACAGCTGACCCAGCACCCCCAGCAGTTCCTACAGGTAATGAATGTAAAGTTGTCTACAAATTTTTCCAAGTCCTGGCACTTTCAGCATTGCTAGGTTATCCAGGGGTGCTTTACCTGAAAACAAAGTACTTAAAATAATAACCTGTGAATAACCCTAATGCATGAGGTAAGTTTATTCTGTTGCTGTTCTCTAAAATCGTATTACTTAAAGGAGAGGTGGTCTTTCCTGCAGTTTCACTCCATGTATTTTCTTTTCTTATATCTTTTTCCTTTTGTATTCCTGCTCTTAATTGACTATGGGATGAAGAAACAGATGTTTCCTTTAAAAGTTTATATTTTCTTTGCATTCACATATTAATGCAATAAGGTATGAGAGATGATGGTTGGTCTAGAAAGTAGCACCCAGCCCAAAGCAAGACATGTCCCAATAACGTGAGACATGAACATCTGTTTAGGCTACAGGGGAGACTGAGCAGCAAGGAACCTTGTAAGTAGATAGTAGGGAAAACCCTTGTTTTAGTGGAGAAAGAAGAGAGATTGAGCTAAAAGAGAAGGAAGACAAAACCGTAAGCATTTTAGAAATAGGAAATCTTGAAAAGAAAAGAAACAAGATGGACGGAATTGATGGGGAAATCTGTTGCCATTTGTTGCTTCCAATTAATTACTAGCACATGGCTCACCCAGCAGCTGGAGTTGGTGACAGAGATGTAGTGGTGGCTAGAACACTAGAGAGGCGGTGCCTCCAAGAAGACATGGGTTCAAAAGATCTCAATTTGGCCTCTGATGTTGTCTTCTCCAAAAAAAAGGTAAAGTCTGTGCAAATGTAGTTTGTGCACATTCTTAACACTGTTTTGACTGCTCTGGGAAAGTCAGTTTATTTTTTGGTTTTTATTCTTTAAGAATATACATAAAATAAAAACTCTTATTTTACAAGTATTCCTTACTGTGTATGGTCTCCCATTTCCACTTAATTTGGGATCTTCTGCATACATGGAGTATACAAAAATATACATGGAGTATATAAAAATGCAGAAAGTAATTTAAGGCTTAACCTACATTTATATGCACAAGGGAATGGATGCAGTTCTGTTTAGGACTGAGTAAAATTTTCTTTCACTAGCACTTCAGCACTCATTTATATAGTGGGAGACTCTTCAACTGAATCAAACCAGAGTGCATTTTTGAATGTGTTCTTGTATCTGTATCTATGCTTCTACATTTAAAAGTTTATACAATTTTCACTTAATTTTAGTGAAACAGATTTGTGTAATATGAAGATCTCAAAAGGTCTGTTCCTACCCTAGAATTTCTTTCTAGGCAAAAGTCTAGTATTTTTAATACAAACTATTAAAGTACTAGAATTTGAAGTGAAGTAAATACTCTTTAAAAAGGCCAAAAGTGCCTTTTCTGCTTCTGCTCACTGGGGCATCTTACAGTCTGATTCTGTAGGTGGAGCAGTTGATGTACTTTCTGCTGCAGAACGTTTCAGGATTGAGACATACTAGTGCATTTGTACCCATCCTTTACTGCTTTTGTTCAGTAATCATAATTTTTTTTGTTCTAAGAAGAGTAATATTAAAACTAAGTACCGTTTCCAGTAGTAATAAATCTTCTTCAAAGGGGATGTTTGGATCTGCAAATTCAGCATTTTCGTTGACTGTGCATTTGGTCTGTGGGGAATAAATGTGATCTGTGCCAAATCATGCACTTTTTTCATTTGACTGCAAGACAGCTACCTGTGCTTATTCAAATAGATTCCTTATGCCCTACTATGCTTTTGTGGTTTTCTGAAATGAAGACAAATTGCCATGTGTTCCTACCTATCACCACAGAAATTAAAAAGACCAGTTACAGCTGCTTTATTAGTTGGCAGATGCACTGCTTAAATGTATTAGTATGAACAAATCTTTGCATTGTTTGCTCAGCTTAACTGGCCAAATCAGAAGTTCATTTTGATTGAACCTGTATGAAAAGAAGCAGCTAGGCCTGTGTTCCTCAGTGCAGCAGGAAGAATAATTTTTTTCTATTTTCGTGTTTAGACATCCAGGTTACTTCATGGAAATCAGTCGGCTCAGCTTATTCTCTCTGCTGCTTTCCCACTACAACAAAGCACTTTCACTCAGTCCCACCACCAGCAGCATCAGTCTCAGCAGCAGCAGCAGCTGTCACGACACAGAACTGACAAGATGACTGATCCTTCCAAAGTTCAGCCACAGTAGTGTGGGCACTGCCTCTTTTTGAAGCAAACTGCCAGGAGGGGCTGCCCCACAAACAGTTGCACTGAAGCTACAGAGGTAACAGTATGAAGGCTTTCTAACACCATGGTGTTGAAATCTACTTCTAACTTCTGGAATCTGATAAGAAAAGCCACAAGATGATGATGGGGACATGGCCAACTTTGAGAGTTGCCCCAGTTTCTGTGTTCTAAAGGATTTGCTGCCATGTTTTAATTTGTCCAGGTGAAACCTCCAAATGTGACTGAAATGAGAGTGATGCTGAAAATATTGGTATTTTTATCAATCCTGTACATTTTTAAAGTATTAAAACGGACATGGAGCAATTGTGTGAATTAGCAGGAAAAAATGCCGGGAATATAGTCCAAAAACCATCTAATTTTTTTTCAGATGATTACGGGACAGTAAATATTTTGACAATGTTGTGTGAAATCCAGTTCTCTGTTGTACAGATGCTGTAAAATATTGTGTATATGTCTGCATAAAAGGAGAAAGAGCAAAATATTTTATATGATGCATGAAAATGTAATCTGTTATTTGTAGGTTTGAATATGTTTCCCTAAATTCTCACGCCATACTCAGACTAATGTTTTCCTCTGTTCTACCCTTTTGTTTACAACATGATGCATCATTATTTTCACCCTTAATGTGGGCACAAGTCTCTTGTTTGTGCTTTGTCTGTGATGTCAGGATTTGTTCGGTGAGGTATAGTGCGTTGGTTAGTTGACTTCTTGAAGTTAAATTATTGATGAAGCTGTTTGAACTGGTGATCATGCATCAGGGTTCAGGACATTCAGATTCATGAATATCATTCATCATTTCATAATGAATTCATTGTTTTATTTGAAAAATAGGAATTTGCACTGCTTTCTTGCGGATGGTTTGGAATTTTATTCCCCAAAGCTATCTTTTGATATAGTTCATAGTTGGAAATATTTATGTAAAAGGTTTAAAAAAAATGACAGTAATTTTCAAGAATGTTTCAGTTATAGGAGTAATTTGCACAAAAATATATTTACATTTAATAACCTTTTGGGCACTTTTTAACCACTTTCTCTGTGGTGAGAATTGTAACTTGTTAAAACATGTTGGAATCTTTTTATTCTCCTTCAAAAATTAGTCAGAACTAATTCAGGGTCATTTTAACAACAACAACAAAACCCATAGTGCCTTGATTTTAATTCAGGTGATAATGTTGAACATCTTGAATTACAATGTCTTGAATCTGTAACCATTTTCAATTTTGAAGTCTTAGCACATTGTCAACCAAACTTGTGTATCTACTTCATAGATATTTCTGTATTGTGTTAATTTTAACAGTGGTCTGAGTTGAGACCATGAATATTTTTGACTGGTACTCCCCCTCAGACAGTAGCCAGAAATAGAGGAGTCTCAAAAATCTCAGCCCTTTAAGGTAATACTCTTAAAAAAACAAAAACAAAAAACAAACCTTAAAAGACAGGACTCCTTTTGCAGAAGGAAGAATAATAAGCTGATTTTTTAAATCATTTTTGGAAGCATTTAATGTGTGTATTGGGGGAGATCACGATTGCATTTAACACTACCAGGTATTGATTTTAGAGATATCACTGAACTAAGACTTCAGAAGGCAACTTCACTTTATAAAGAAAATAAAAAGTTCCAACAGATATGTGCTATTTAAGTAAATGTTGGTAGGTTTTTATGGTACTAGTTTGTTAAAACCAGAACTTCAGAGGAAAATAAATAAATGCTGATAGATCTGATAATTAAAAACAAAAAAACCAGTAAAAGTAGTTAAAACTAGTGCTAGGGAGAGAAAGCTGGATTAATCTTGAATACTGAGGAGGAGTTGAATGAATGTAACCAAATGGTGATGGTCTATTTTGTACTGTGGAACAGTTTGATTGTATTACTGGATGAACCAAACCCGCAGGAGGTAATACCAGTTTAGCCAAGCCATTGATGCAGTTGGTTACGTTTTGGGGCAAGCCTTTACCTCTGCATGTGTCCCAGCATTAGACCTTTGTTATTCCCCAGTCATAAAACAAATGTTTGGCACCAGAAAGCCAAGCAGTGAACACGGAAGGAGAGTGTGAGAAACACAGTACCAAAGAGCATCAGATTGCCCTCTGCTCCAAGATGCCTATTGCAACCTGGAGCAAGGAACAGATGCCAATACCAAACATAGCAAGGAACACTTTCCCTTCTTTAAAGGGATTTCTGGCATTCTTCAGCCTGGGGTAATTGTCAGAAACCTGTTTCTGTAATGTTCTATCTAAGGAAATCCTGCCTTGCTCTGCTATCCCTACCACTCCATTCCACCTGTTTCTATATGAAGCTGCATTGACTAGAGGTCTGTGCTATCACTTCTTTGCCTAATGGAAAATAGGTTAGATATAATTTTTTTTAACCAATTACAATAAAAATATAGCACTGAAAAAAAAACTGGGAAAGCTTTAATAATGCTGTTAGAACTACTGAACAGTGGTAAAATAGGTGTACTAAGCTATTATACAGATAATTACAGAAATTAGAGATACCAGCCAGACAGTTAATGATGCAGCTTTTTATATAAAGCTTCATTTTAACTTCTCTTCCCATTCCCCCCTTCCCAAATACTATGGTGTGCTGCTATAGGTCTGTCAGTAAAAAGGCTAAACTAGGAGAGAGAAATTAGATGATGGGATAGCGTGGCTGCTGAAAGATAGGTGTAGAAATGCATGCTTTGATCAAGAAGCTTTTTGTAGCCTCAGAGAGAGGTCATTCAATTACAGAACTACCAGTTAGTAGAGAAAGGAGATGGGGAAATTCAAAGAAACTGGAAAGACAGCACACATTTGAAGAATTTCTGATGAGAATCAGGCAAACATTATAAAAGCAAGTGTGTAGAGCTTGGCCCATATTGTGTGCAAGTATGCAGATGCTTTGTTCACAGGTAGTGACTAAAAAGTGTGTATTTAATGCATCTGCAGCTTCCCCTGTTGCTGAATCAATTGCTGAGCTATCCTTGAGTTTTAGTGAGAAGAGGACCAGGCTGTTGCCCCATTCTTAATCAGCCTTTTGCTTCTGCCTGACTCATTTACTACAGACTTATTTGCAACATCCTGATAAATGGCATGACAATGAATGCTGTGATGCTGCCAGTTCTGAAAACAGAAATGTTACAGAACGACTCTGACAGAAGGGAAGGAGTCTGTTAAGGGGAGGATTGTATTTGTGAAGAAATGGGTTGGTGATACATAAAGGAGTGAAGAGGATGGCATATTGCATGGAGTTTAGGAGACAGACATTGTTTGCCTGCAATGGGTGAGGCTTTGAAGAAAAGTGTCTAGGATAACTTCAGAGAGAAAAAAGAATATAGCTATTTTTATATTATATTTAATATATATTTGTATATAAATATGAACGGATTCTAGTAGGAGCTCTCCACATGCCTTCCACTTCATCTAGAAGGTTTACCTTCTGCACTATGGTTCCAGCGTGTCACCACCTTCTGTGGGCATCTTGCCTACTGCCAAACACCAAAATTAGTAACCCAGTATCCTTACAAGATATAGGTTTCATTTCAGCTTTATGTAAAAATGAATAAAGTAAAGATATATCAGGCAGTTTTTCACAGGAAAAAGAAACTATGTTAAGACTTAAATAGCACTTTCTCTTTTTTGTTTTTTTTGGGTTTTTTTGAGTAATAACAAGCACTTTACTGAAAAGACTATTTGAAAAACAGTTTATTTCTTTAGTCAGTGAAACTGTTAAAAAGGGGGGGGCATTGAGGAATAACACATAAATCTGTCAAGAGAGACATTTCTGGAAAATGTTTCTTTAATATGCTGATCCTTTGAGGCTCAAAGTGCAGGATTAAAAAGGCTTCTAAAACCAGTTGCCTTTGTGTTTTATATGGCCAGGGGAAGGGATTAGTGATGACAGCTTCCTCGGAAGGAGGCTTTTTAAGTTGCACAGTTGCCTATGAGAGAGAATCATCTGGAGGCTCATTTGCCTGCTCAATAATTTTAAGTGTCCCTTAGGATTATAATTTGTGAGGAAATATTCTGACGGTTTAAAGATGTGGCCTTTTTCAAATGTTAAAGTCGGTTCAAGAATCATTTATATTTTCAGAGATTTAACCCAGGTATTGTTATGAGTGTTTTAAATGTAAGGGCATCGAGAGATGTCAAACCTGTCAGATTCGTAAGCTTCTCTATTTGAAATAATTATTAAAATTAGATGTACAGTCAGAGGGCTGGAAAATGGTTATTTTGATTAAAAGGGAAAAGAGACTAGTTTTAATAATTAACCTTTTATTTTTTTACTTATCCCTGGTGGAAAAAATTGAAGATAATGAAATTAATTTGGATTAAAAAAGACATATTTAAACAAATCATAGTAGATGAGACAACTGTGAGAGAACATTTGAAATTGTCTTGGTTGTCCATGAGACTGGATAGTTGCTTTTTCACTATCATGATTTTAACACTACATTCCTTGTCTTTTTTTTTTTTTTTAACAGGTGATTTTAAGCTCTGTGATACTTCATGCTATGCCATCTGCATGAATTTTGCCAGCATGATATGCTATATTCAAAGAAAGTATACCTAAATAAAAAAGGAGGGGGGGGAACAAAACACTGTGTCTGAAAAAAATACTTTATGGCCTAATACAGAGACCCCAGCTATGACTGAGAGATGCTGCATTAATAGACAATCAATCAGTGGGTAATAATTTATGAAACACTTTTGGGAATGGTCTTAAAGATGTAACTGCTTTGAAAGCAGTTGGTGAGTTGTCTTTTTCTAACAAGATAGGTAAATATTTATTTTCAAATATATCAGATTGAATTTTGAGTTTTTAAGTAGTGTTGATTTCACAGTGTCTTGGGTTTCAGTTTTGTTTTGTATTTTTTAACTGGCATTAGATTTATATACATAAAAGAAAACAAACAGAAAAACCCTAGTGCCGTTCATATTGACGTCAGGAAATGTAGATACAGTTCCCTGGTGTTCATGTGACCATTACTAACTGTCAATTTTTTAACTGAATAAATGTAACTCATTTAAAATTTTGCTTTCTGTAGCTTCTAAGGTTCTAGAAGTTTCTTTCTGAGTTGCTTGATGTCAGTTTTATCTAAGTTTCACAGTGAAGCGCTCTTACCCTTCCCACGACTGTACCAAAGGCACTCTCTCTCCCCCACCCACGGAACTGACTTGTGAGAAGTTGCTTGATGTCCCTTTTTATCTTCTCTCCCCTACCCAGACAAATGACTTGTGAGATTTCAGTAAAAATGCATACTGTATTTTTTCCTTGTCTTCTCTCTGTATCTCTTTATAAACTGATGCCCCACTCTAAAGGCTAGAGACCTCTGATTTGTGTATTTACATTACTGCCTTGGAAGTTACCCACACAGAACTTGATTGAGTGTGCACATCTTAAAACTGCTTTTGTACCTTCACATCTGCAGTCCCTGTTCTTGCCAAAGGATGGAGCAGCACTGCAGAATGTTCAGGTGGGCATAGCCCTTCCCTCACTTTCTGTCATGGGCAAAACACCCCTCTCTTTAAATTGGTGCCACTCCTCCCTGGCTATTTCTTCTGCTGGTGAAATGTCAAAGAAAAGTGTTTTTAAAGGAGTAGAAGTGGTCTGAAGTGTTGGCTATGCCACTGAACAAGGAAGCAGAGATGTGCATTTAGCTGTGAGCACTTCTTGAGAGTGTGTAGCTCCTGCCTGGAAGAGCTGTGTGATAATATGTAACCTGTCAGGGTGGTCTAACCCTCTCTTCACTGATCAAAGTGTAAACAATAATTCTGAATAAATTAAATGTTCAAGGAAAGATGGGCGGGAAGAAAATTCTGTAATTGAAGCTGAATGCCTGGAGAAAATTATAAATACACTTAGCCATTTTTATAGTCTGCAGTATTTTTTTCCTATTTTTTTTCACATGGGATGCCCTGAGGAAGATACTGATCTTTTGCCTTTGAGAATTAAATAATACTTTTGCAAGCTGTGTATTACTTCTATATGCCATGAGGCCCCCATGCCCTAGGAGGAAAATAAAATCATCTGTAGAAGTGCTGTAGCTGTAGTTAAGAGCTGTCAACACCCATCAGTGATAAAACTGAGAGCATACAGCAAGCAAGATTATCAGTTTTCTTATAAATGAACTTTGGAAATAGCAATATACCTTTTCATAAACTTATCATGAAGAAGAGTGGTAATTACAACGGTGATTGCCACACCTGAAACAATGCTGTTCAGTGGCATTTTGCTGTCATGCAAGCTTGAAAACAAAACCCTTGTTTATATGAGAATGAAGCTGTTAAGTACTTGTAAAGATTAGCAATCCAGAGGTTAGTTGCACTTTTGACTCTCAGGCATTAGTGATAAAAATGCCAGAAGATTTCAGCTGTTCCAGGGTAACATATAATAACAAGAGCCTTACTAGTAATTCTTTGTAGCACACAGTCTCCATCACTGTCAGACCCTCTGGCCCATTTGGAAAGCAATTTAAATAACCCCAAAGAAATGCACACCTATAGTACATGCTCCATGTCAATGGGAAATGCTACAGAAATATAACCGGTATCTACATTAGCAGAAGCCTGTAGCTGTAACTTGCCAAGGGTGCTGAGTTCAGGGGCCATACAAGGTCATCTCTGGAAAAATGCTATGTCAGTACAGCAAGTGCCATGACATCATTATTTCCATGGCTCTGGAAATTAAGGATAACTCAGATTATATTAGGATGAAACAGTCTGATCCTTTTGATTCAAGATCTGATTTTTTTTTAAATATACAGTGTCTGGGACAAACGTGGAGGTACACTAAACTACCAACCTCTTTCTAGAAATACATTGTAAAACCGCTCACGTGCATCCAGTGGCAGCGTTCCAGAGGCAGGCTGAGCTGGCAGGGCAGCTGGGGTGAGGGACAGCCTGTACCGCAGCAGGCTGCCTCATGGTGCTCAGGGAATACAGCCCCTCTCTCACTTGCAGGTTTCCTGACTTGGTGTCTGACTCACAGATCTCAAAAGAGCAAAGCCAGGCACCAGCCTAGCACACACACACACCTGCTGGCATTACCCTAGCGAGAGCAGGCTTGCTTGTGACCTGGTCATGTACTTTGGTTTAACAGGCTTCCTTTAAAAACTTTGTCCTGGCAGGATGGAAGATTAGACGTTTACCTTAGTCTTTGCTAATTGCACTTTGTCATCCAAAACCACCAACAAAACCCTTAAAACAACCCAAAAAATCTCACCACACAACCAATGCAGTTCCTTTGAGCCAAGGCATAAACATGTAGACTTGGAACCTGAAAAGGCAGCCTGTTTTCCTACCACTGTGCATGCCTAGCATTGCACTGCTTAGGTCTTAGGAGTTTGAGAAATGCAGCATTTAAGGAGTTTTCTGGGAAGAGAAACCTAAGAGAAGGATTAGAAGCTGCTGTGTTTGTGGCCTACAAATGGAATGGTCAAATGTGTAATGCTCCATAGTACTTCAGCTTCAAAAAAAGGCAGATTCATAATATTAGAAACTATGTCTTCTATATTCCAAGACTGCTACAAGGCAGATCTTAGTGGGTTTTTTACGCTCAGAATCCAAACACCACTGAAAAGCAGAGATAAACATGTATTTCTGCAACCCATGTATCTTCAGTGCTCATAATTTACAAAATCTTTATAACACTGGCATTTATCATTAACCAATATAAATTTAGTAAAGTTTTCTCATCTTAAGTACATAATCACTAGGTAAACTTTTGTGGCAGGAATTATGGGAGCTATCAAAAACAATACTGAAAATAACACAAATGGAGACGCTATGTTTTATTATTACTCTTCCAGATTACATTTCTAGTCCTAAAAAGAAAAATCAGGAATACATCTAAACCTAAGAATTCCACTACTGCTCAGTCCTGGGAAGAGAACATGGTTAAGTTGGACCACTTTATTACTTTGTGTATACCTCAATAATTAAAAATAAAAAAAGTCAAATAATACTAGTGCCAGCCAGATTGCATATTGTACGCAGTAGGTTGTTAATCACCCCACATCAATTTCCTGATAAAAATCCCTGATTAAGAAGTTTTCCCTCAGAATTAAGTTTATAACACTCTCTGTTGGTTGGCTCAGCCACTGGATGGAACTGCTCCCAGGTTTCCTGTTGCCTCAGGCACACCATGGAACCACCATCTGTGGAGGTGGGAGCCAGCAGTTTTCTCCTCAACACCTTCTGTTGAGCAACATGGAACAAGACACAGTCTGCTTCGAGAGGCCTGAAGAATCAGCTCTTGCAGAAACAGGAAAGGCAGTTGTGTGTAATGGAGGAAGAAAAGAGGAATTCTCAATGCTTAAGAGAGTAGATCCTTGAACTGAGCTGAGCCAGGTCCAGCAAGTGAGAAAACCACTCAAATCCCACCATGGGAGTGGGCCCCACAGCACAAACAAACCAGACAATAAGCAGATCTCCGCTGCAGAAGCTGTCCATAAATGCATCAGTCCCATGAATCATCTGCTATAAAGAGTTCAGTGTCTCATCTTCAGCACTTGTTTAACTAGAATTCTGTACATTATATACAAAAATGCACCAGGATAACTGCTTGATGCTTTCAATCCTTGTTCTTTTACAGCAATGAAAAATTTTAAAAACCAGAGTCTGGACTTATAAATAGTGCAGAAAATGCAAATGCTAAGAAGACAATGCCTCCTATGATTGTCACTGAAAAGAAAACAAACCAAGAAGAAATTAGATAGCAAAAAGTAATTATCACTACAGGTTTTATTTTTTTTTAAATGTCTGATTCCCAAATGACCTTACTTAAAAATTTATGTTACAAGCAGTGGATGTTGTTTCTAGCTCAGTGTAGGGATGCCCATACACACACCCACTGTCCAACTGCATCTTCAAGAATATATTCTGGCCCATAAAAGGAAGCTTTGTTTTACTCATTACTTGAGCTAGTATAAAACTAGGTTAACACCTGCTGTTGAGTATTCGGCTGTATGGCACAAAATAGGATAGAACATTCTCACACCGGAGCAAGCCATCAATTAAGACTGACATATAATTAGCATTTTTTGCATATTTTAGTCAACTGTATTGAGAGAAACAGTATCAAAACCATTAACTCCTTGCAATGACCATAATCTGCTAGAGGCTGGGACACAATCCTGGGAAAGCACCACTGTATATGTTCTCCGACTCTTTAAACAAACCAACATGCTAGAAGGATCTTTGGGCTAATCTAAGGCTATTCCTGTGGCTCAAGATCCACCCAGTGCTTGGAGCATATGAAACCATTGTTAGATTAGCATTTTGTCACCAATTTCCTTGGCAAACAAACACAACAGAGTGCATGTTCCACTTCTAGCAGTGAAGTTGTTTTTTCACCACCTCTGCAACCACAGAACAAGCATTCTGAATGAACATTTATAGGAAGCAGCTTCACAGGATTATTCTTGGGAGCAAGAAATCTCACCACATAGGACTGACAGTGGAAGCAAGCTGGAACCCAAGCTAAGGAAAAACAACCCAATGTAACCTTACTGGTCCTGCCTGTTGCAGTTAGCAGGTAAGATAAAAAAAAAAAAAAAAAAAAACATTTACGCCACACAGAGTAGCTTTCAAGGCTGTTATATGGCTGGTGTAAGCTGTTAGTATGCAGTTCTCTTGCTCCCCTGGCAGTCTAGACTCGGAATTGCAACAGAATTTCCATTATTCACTGTCAAACAATCAATACTGACCATTCAAAATAGTGTATTACCTTCCTCTGGTCTCCTAAAAGGAGTAGCTAATAGTGAACCAAAATGACGTGGGATGTAAGACAGACTTAAAAATCCCCCCCAGAAAAATCCAAACCAAACCACTAATTTTATGGGTTTTCCATAAGTTTTGAGAAACACAGTTTCCAAGCATGCAGCCCTTTACACCACAAACATTACCAGCATTAATTTTTTTTGGCTGGGGTGAATTTTCACTTACCAGTCCTAACAGAAATTTTTTGTGCGATCATTCTCCCTCCAATAACTGCTAAACCAGTGCATAGGCAATGTCCCACTGTTCCTCCTACTGCCACACCATAAGGGTCCTACAGGAGAGAAACAAAAGCACAAAGGGATAAATCAGCACTGTTGCAAACCCACTAGTGTACAACAACCTCAGAGCAATGCTTTGATTCCCTGGTTGCAGACTGCCAAGCATGGAGGATACTGTCTGGTGATTCCTCTGTTCTGCTATTCAGCACTGTTCTGAAGACCAGTAACAGTGTACATCAGCTGGTGAGACAGACTTAAATCCAAGCCTAAGATAGGAGCATATAGCATGTGTCAGCCAAGCAGCATCTTTAAGTTGTTAAATATAGATCCAGAAATCACTCCACTATAGTCAAACCCATAAGCAATCCCCAGAGGGAAGGTGGCAGCTGTTGAGAAGCACAATATGCATCAGCTGGAAGAACACCAACCTATGTACACAGAAAGAGAAAAATAAGCCCTTGAACTGCAAATGAAAGCTTTCAGCAGCTAAAACATTTCAAGTTCTTTGCCCTGTTTCACTGACTTGTGCTCTACACTCTGCCCCCCTCCATCATCCAAAGAGAGAAGCATGAAAGAGCTTAAGTTCAGAGGATAATAAACTGTTTTATAATTTGCTGTCAGCAACAGCTTTTCACATCACTGAATAACAAGCAGCTCCTTCAATGTGTGAACAATTGTACTGTCTAAAGAGGTTTCTCAGATCACCTTAGAAATTACACAGTTGACAGCCTATGTCCCCTGCTCAACTCTATGTGACACTTTCAGCTCCAAGAGGAAAAAGAAGCTGCATGAAATCTCTAAGAGGCAAACAGTAAAACTGTCTAAGAAATTCTATGGTTTGGAAGACAATATTCACTGCCCAAAAGAACCAAAACCACAAGCCAAAAGGTGGCAAGCACCAAGCAGTTGACACTTTAGAAAGGACCAAGAAGTGTAGGAAGATGCAGGGCTGGGCCAGCAGAACAAACCTACCCCCAGGACTGGGAGCCAAAGTTCCAGGATATCCCTGCAGTCAGCAATTACCTATACAGTCCTCCCCAGCAGAAGGTGGATCTCATCCCCCATTCCATCATAATCATTCACTGATTTTGAAAGACAGTATCAAGATACCTTGAATTCATTTTTTGTAGGATTTACTTTGTAGCACTCCTATGAACACTTCATATTCTACAGGTATGGCAGCCCAGAGGCTTTAACTGCAATGCTCAGCACTTCACTAACCAGACCAAAGAGTCTCACAGACACGTCCTAAGGGGACACTTAGGAAATACAAACCAAAAGTCAACAATCCCCTGTGAAAAGATGGGCTTAAGCAACTTGCCTAGAAAACTGGGCAGAGGCTGTGGTGCTTCCTTTTTTCCCAGGACTGCATGTAACTGCCTAAACAATGAGCTCATCCTCTCCTGCTGCTGGCTCTAGACATGTTCCCTACACTGCAACAGAGACAAGAGGCTCCTGCAGATTACAGCCTCCTTCATTACACAGCCCTGATTTATCCCTAGGGAATGTCTGAAAGTGCACCTGAAAGAAGCATGAGTCCTAAGGAAAAAAAAGTAAATTATCTCAATGCATGAAAGACCACAGGCAAGCTACTTATGTTTATTAAAAGCTTGACTATAAGCCTTCATCTTCCTTTATATATATAATACTGTTATATACACTCTAATCATCACAATGAACATAATTTAATTTAGAGCATTACTTAGTGCCCAGCAGTTTAGAGTTTACTGTCCTTCTATACACTGTACCACTGATAAGATTAACTCATATTTTAGCAAGAGGTATCTGAGGTGTATTTCTAACAGTTTTAAGCTTGATGGAATGGAAATATCTTTTAAAGTTACAGAGCTAAAACTGAATGACCACACAGAGCAAAGAAACATCTGTTCTGTAACATCTCTCAACACTGTAACAAAACAGCTGCATGTTACAAAGCAACTATTTCCAGAACTACCAGTGCAGTTCCAATCATGTAACAATAGTTTTATTACTACACAGAGCTTCAGTGCACTTATTGTCAGGTCTTGACACACACTAAGAAAGGCACATCAAGGCAGCAGCTGTGAATCTGATACCTCCTGCAGGAGTATTTTGTCTCTCACTTCTCTGTGGGCAACTCAAACATGGCAAAAGAATAGCAGGGATTCTGCAACACTCACCTCTCTAGCAGCCAAGACTATGGTTGTTAATTGGGAACGATCACCCCATTCTGCTAAAAATGTTAAAGTAAAAGCTTGAACAAAGATTGGAGAAATAAAGTGTAGCCACTTCTTCTGAGGTATAGTGGTGCCTGGCCCAGATTCCACATCTGCTGGCCCATTTAACAGTTTAGTTCTCTGAAGCTGTGGAGGTCAAGAAAAAAAATACAAGAAATAACCATAAAATTAAAAAGGTCACCTAAACAAGCCAAAAGAAACACAAAATAAAGCTAGACATTTAGTTTTTTAAATGTTATTAGCCACTGACTGCTGCATTATCAAAGTATAATTTATGTAGTCACCACTACAAAAAAATAGCTAAGTATATGCACACATGTACGTGGGTGGAAATATACACACATATATATAGCTATAAACAGCTCTAACCTCTGATGATTGTCCATCTTGTACTGCTTACAAATAAAATGTGACCATAAAAAAAAGTAAAAGTAGAGCCAAGAATAAATTGTTGATGTCCTGTCTGCTAGCAATGCATTAAAAACACCTCAAAAACACCCATGCTAAGCAGAAGGTCCTTTCTCTCCTAAGAAGCCCAGCTTGCCACAGAACTGGAATTACCTGCTAAAAGAGCCTCCAGGGGCCACATCTGTCCCATCTACCACACATTTTCTGTCAGATTAGCAATCACAGACACAGCTAAATAACCCAAACATGACAGTGCTGTTCTGCAAGTTCACGGCTCCAACTCTTCCACCAGCTGTAACTAATAGACATTTTATGACTTACTTCCTCATCTTTTTTTTTAATTTCTGCTTGAACTTCCTCCAGCTCTTCCTGACCTTCATCTGGACTCATTTTCAAGCCTTCTCGAAGCATTCGGATGCCAAAGATTGCAAACAGTGCTGTTGACACATAGTATGTGTACACACGAGGAATAACTGTGGTGGCATAGCCAAACAAAACTGAAAAGAAAACAAATGTGTCATTAAAAAAAATAAGCATGAAGATCATAATTGTTTTTCCCACATCTAAAAAATGCTTGCTAGCAAAGTCTACAATCCAAATATCCACTGATAAATAAATATTGTATCTGTCGTTAGTTTTGTATAATTTTCCAAGTTTTTGGAAGATAACACACTGGAAACTCCAACCATTACTAGTCATGCCAGAGACTGAAGTCCACTAAGACACAGACAGTACACTCTAGCCAAAGTTGAGGTGTTGCTGTTCCTCAACAACAGTCCAAACAACATTATCTTTCCTTTCAACAACAGTCCAAACAACATTATCTTTCCCATCAACATCTATGCAAATCTTGCTTTGCTCCACGCACACCATGAAACTACCTACTGTAATTGTGTTAGATTAGTCACATTGTACCCCAGTTAATTCCACTTACATGTTGGATAGCATCTCTTTCCAATAATTTAATTTATCAGTTAAAGTCAGAATAAGATTTTCAGCAAGTTAAATCCACCAGGCCTATCTACAAATCATCTAGCTGGGTGAATCTGTGCCTGTCTCCCCTTGCCAAGTGCACATTACTATTCCCTTGTCCCCCATACTCCCCACATATACACAATGTGATCAACTTTGATCTTCCATTATTTCAAAGGCAGATCCCACTCACAGACCGAAAAGCAAGCTCCACAGCACATCTTTTACAGGTATTGAATGTGATCAAACTAAACCAAAACTTGTTCTTAAGTAAGAAACATGTATCCAGGACAACGTACTTATTTTTCACAAAGTAAGACCACTTAGCACTTTTTTTTTGACAGCAAAAGGCCTACATAAATGGGAAGAAATTGAAACTCCACACCTTATATTCAAGGTTGCTTGGACCATGCACTTATATGTGTTTCTGCTGCTTTACTCCACATACAATTAGCTAAAAGGAAGCATATTACCATATGTGCTTTCTTGTACACAGGTTCTTAGTTGAAAAATGCACTCAGAAGTTACTACATAATCTAGAAATAATTCTACACTGCCACTACCAGAAGAGTGAGACCAAAACTGATCAGACTTATTACTCATAAACACAGCACATACATACTGCAATAGCAGTACTATTTGCACAGCTAAATAAACCAGGAGTTAAACAAAACTTCTTTAAAAAGACTGAAAATACTACTGTAAAACAATGCAAGAAAGCTGTACAAAAAAAGCTATCTTTTTCTTAGCATTTCTTACATATATAAGCACAGATGTAATGAAATAATCAGAACGATAAGAGATTATTTTGTCAATCATAGCTTGAAAAAAATATCCCAAGTAGATAACTTGGAACTAATGAGTTTAAGTGAGCATGTCTTCATGAAATCAAGGTGGGCAAATCTCCCAGGAATTTCCAAACTCAGCTTGCATAAAACAAGGGCAAAAGATAGGAGAAGGCAAGGGTGTGGGGGAGGGAGAAGCCAACAGTAAAACAAGTTCCTTTCTGAAAAGGGAAGAAATAACTGGAAACCTCTACACTGGGAGAGGAAGGCAGAAAAGAAAGCATCAAGAAAGATTTGAAGAAAGACTTAGAAAAAGAGAGACATGATGGGCAGAAGAAATGACACACAATGCAAGTGGAAACTGCTCTAACTAAAACTGCAATAATTGCAGCAGTGTACACAGCAACAGCTACACACCCAAAACCCATTCACAGAAACACTTTCCAAGCAGCTGAGCCAGTAAACTGGCTGTCTCCAGGGTGTATAAACCAATCACCACTCTTTCAAGTATTTCTGAAACGGGCTTGGTTAGAAATGAGCACAGAAACTCATTGTTTCGTCTGATGTACCTGAAGGCAGCTCCATTTTACAGCTCCAGTCATAGCTACCTAAATGCCCATAGCTACAGGTTCCTCAAGTGCCACCTGATACTTTACTTCCTGCTCCCTCCCCTCCATCTTCCATTTATGCTGCTCCCAGCACAAATCCAAACAGCTACGGGTGCAGGAATACAAGTCAGATGAGGAAAATGTGTCATCATATAAAGAATCTTTTGCCTTAGGAGGAAAAACAGAAGCCACTCCCACATTCCCTTTAGGTACACTAATTTAACAGGAGCTAAAAAGAGAAAAGGAAACCAGGGGTTCAAAAATCAAAGAAAGAGCTTAGGCTCCCCATCTCATTCCCCTTCCTTAAACTCCTACTGAGGTCAAAGGAACACAAAGGTTTCCTTGGAGGTAAGAGCCTAAATATTCAATCTGAGATTCCATGCTCTGCAGGAAAAGCTTCACACTCTCCTCAAAACAGAAAACTGCACATATGTACTACCTGCATTCCAACTGCAATCAAGTTTTTTTGATAAATATATACCCATCACTTCTTAAGATATAAAACAAAAAGGAAAAATCAGAGTGCTAACCTGATAAACATGTCATCAGTCCCAGGGCAAGCATAGCACCAGCCAGTACAGTCAGACGGTTGTAGCGCATGGCCATGATGGCTGCGATGAAGAAGGTCTTGTCCCCCAGCTCTGATACGATGATGACAGATATAGCAGCCACAAATGCATGAATAAACCCCAAATTAGTCTTGTCAGCTGATTCTTCACTGACAATGTGAACTGGAGCAACTAGTGAGGAACCTTTCTGTAAGAAAGGGGAGAGAAAAAACCAAAACAAATGCTAAACACTCGTCAGTTAGGGTTGAATACTTGGTACACAGAAGTACAGAGTATTTCTCCTGTCATACCATACATACTGTGTAGAGTGACATTTTAAGTCACACCTCTCATGCTCCTTAATGATCGTTAACTAGCTCCTGGTGGCCACCCACCTGGGTGCAAGTTAGACACTTAGCAAGGATCAGATCTTGCTGATTATTAAAACATTGCTTCACTGTGCACACTACCACCAGAACATGAGAACCACCATTACAACAAAATATGGTCAGCTCAGGTCTAATATTGCTGTCTTTAAAATCCCTACCTACTTCATGACTTCAACCTTAAACTGTTCTGTGATAGAAATATTATTAAGTGCTTCAAAATAAAACTGGGGGACAATGACACCTTAGGAGAATAAGAAGCCTGTTCAAAAATGGTCAGGATCACTTTCTTCCCTTGCATCTCAGATGCATTAAAATTTTACAGATTCACAGAATGGGTTAGAAGGGATCTTAGGAATCATCTAGCAATAGGCAGGAACATCTTTTACTAGACCAGATTGCTCAGAGCTCCATCCAGCCTGGCCTTGGACATACCCAGGGATGGGACATCCACAATTTCTCTGGGCAACCAGCACCAGTGCCTCATCACTCTCACAGGAAAGATATCTAAACTCTATTTCTCCTCTTTCAGTTCGAGCCTAAATTTAGTGCAAGTTTTCATCAGTTTTTCTGCACTTGTTCTATGTTTGCTGAAAACTAACTTCAAGACTTTGCAGTGGTAAAACCAGACCAGCACACTCCAGTTCCCACTCACCCACCGAAGTGTTCACCTCTACACACAGTAAGGTATCTATGATCAAAAGTGAGGCCCAAAATCTCTATGTCGATGCTCACATCCTTGACCAGGGACGGCTGAGAAAGCTTGTTACAGCACATCCACCAGCAGAGACAGCCCGCAGCATGTTTTGACATGACGGCTTCCCAGCATTCCACTTTCAGCAGGGCTCCAAGTTCTTTGGTGTTGATATTTAGAAGCTCCCACGCTCTGTGTGACACACTGTGACTTTCCAGAGCTCCTTCACCTTTTGCAGCACTCTGGTTTTTTTTGTTTGGGTATGTGACACCTGGCATGCTCCATGTGCTACACCAAGCAACAAGCCAGTAATTTTTCCATCCCTCTGTGTGATCAGCGGCACTAGAGTCTCCTGACCGAGGACACTGTTCCACAAGTTTTAACGCGTAGGAATTGGTATTAAACGCTGAGGAGGGGAAAAACCGACAGGTCTGCAGCAGTTACAAAGCCTGCTTTCAGCTGCTTCTAGCGGGGGAAAGAGACTGACCCCTTCCCCATGCCAGACCTAGATGTCCCTCTTTTAGTAGAAAACGGGGAGGATGCGGCGGCCCTGCAGCCTTCCTTTTTTCTGCTAAGAGCGGGTAATTTCGGAGCCATCGGGCCTCCGGCGGCGCGGCGCGGTGCCGGCCGAGCGCTGCCGCGGGGGGCACAGCGCGGGCAGCCGGCGCGGCCCGTCCCCGCCTCACCTCAGC